>LS486560.1:56018-68206 GCA_900490705.1 Pristionchus arcanus
TCCTTCCACTAATACAAACTTGACATTCACTCCTTCATCACCTCCAATTGCTTTCACTGTCAACATCTCGTATCCAACTGATTCAGATTCCATTATCTACAATATTCATTCATCAATACCCCTTCCCTTCTACCGTATCCTCTCTTTCTCACCCTTGTCGCGTATTCCTTCCTCTCAAATTCGGGTGCATTATCATTCTGATCGGCCACTGAGATCTTCACTGTCGCTGCAATTAACCCATTTGTCGATACTCTTCTCTCTCTACCGTATCCCTCTCCCTTACCCTTTGCACTTCTCTTTGGTTCTCCTCCATCCGTGGCTACAACAGATAGTGAATATTCATCCTTCTTCTCTCTATCGAGTGTCTCAATGAGAGTGATCACTCCTGTTATTTTATCCAGACGGAATGGACCATTCTGAAGAGAGAGAGGGAAGGGGTCAGATGGGAGGGGAGGAGGGAAGGACTCACATCAGAATGGGGAGCGAGTGCATATCTCATTCTTCCATTCTCTCCTTTATCGACATCTTTCGCTTCCACTCGAACAAGGAATATTCTCTCCTTCTCAGTCGCAACTTCATTCTCCTTCACTCCAATCTCGTACAATTCCTGCAATTGTCCTCATTACCAGTCATTCCTTCATTTCTATCGTACCTTCTCGAATACGGGAGTATTATCATTCACATCTTCCACTTCCACTCTCACTTTCTCTTCACATTCCATACCAGATGAAGTCATTCGACGAGTGAATGAATACTGTAATTCATTGATTCGTTCCATCTCTCCTTCTTCCTTTCTCTCTTACCTGACTCATTTTCTCTCTATCCAATTTCTCTTTCGTCTTCACAAATCCCTCATCTTCATTAATTTGGAATGGAAGAATGGAATCGGAAGAGGAGGGAATAATCGAGTACGATGCTTTCTTCAATGACGAAATGGGCAAATCCAATCGATATCCAACTTCGACATCTTCCTTCACAATTACTACCGTATCTTCCGATGGACAATCGATTGAAGTAGAGACAGAAGGATTTGAGATGATCTAGAGGTACACTCTTCATCTACCATCAATCAATAATCGATACATACCGTAACCGTAGCGGTTCTTGAGTGAACTCCATCATGAGCAAGTACTTCCAAATCGATTGATCTGGTTCCTGCCGCGATCAATCCTACCGTACCCCTCTCGGCTACAGTAATCCTTCCAGAATTATCGATTGAGAAGATACCATCTTCATTGCCCTTCACAATGTACAATCGAGTGATGTTATTGGGAGGTAGATCAGCATCCTGATAATTGAATAATCATTCCTCGATCACTCTCTCAATCAACCGTACCTTCACAGTAACTCTTCCGATGGTTTGAGAGTCAGCTAAGATACTTGGATCGATTCTAATCGTGTAGTTCTTCTCATCGAATACTGGAGGTTCATCATTAACATCTTCGATCTGGAATTACTTCTCTTCATCTACCACTCATCTCTTCTCTCTCTCTCTCTCTCTCTCTACCTTGAGTGTGAATGGTAGATCAGTGCTCTTTCCTCCTTGATCCATCACTCGTGCAGTGAGAGAGTATTCTCCCTTCTTCTCTCTATCGAGAGGAGAGGAAACACTCAACCATCCAGATGATGAATCCATTGAAACATCGGAGGAAGACGGAGACTGAAGAGAAGGGTTAGATACTACTCTCCATTCCCTCCAATGACTCACCTCAACAAGAGAAAAGGATATCTTTCCACTGGAGGAACTATCATCATCAGTGGCAGAGAATACTCCAATACTCGTTCCAATCTGAATACTCTCAATCAATTTCTTCCCCTTCTCTTCTCTTCACTCACAGGTGCATCTTCTCTCACAGTCATTCCTTCATAACTTCCTCTGAATAAAGGGGCATTATCATTGATATCATCGATAGAGATTGAGACTGTAGTGAGTGAATGAGCTCCTCCTGCTGCATGAGCGAGTAGGACGAATCGATAGATTGATCTGAGAAGGAAGAGGAGGGATTAGAGAGAGAGAGAGGAGAAAGGGACTGACTGTTTCTCTCTATCGAGTAGTGCTTGAACGAGAATCTTCCCACTCTTATCCACAGTGAATGGAAGAGACGATGGTTGCATCTCATATCGAACCTCGCCCATATCTGAAGATGGATCAAGATTAGATCACTAACAAATCTCCTCCTTCTCACCACTTGCAATCTGTTGTACTCTTCCCACTAGGAATCCGACTGCCGCATCTTCAGCCACTGTGAATCGATAGAGAGAATTAGCGAATCGAGGAATGGGAACGTCAGAAGGAAGAACTGAATTAACAAGTTAATCAATGGTACTCATTCATCTTCTCTTACCATTGAGAGTAAGTGGAACACTGCTTGAATGGGGTGGATTTCCTCCATCGGTCGCTCTCACGATAAGATTGATTGTACTACCAGCCATTGATGAGAGACGACTCTCCGATCCAACCGAGATACTAAAAGAAGTACATATATAGCTCTTGTATCTCATAACTCGATATCAATAGCTCTTGTATCTCATAACTCACAGTCCAATTCTCTCATCAATTCTCAATCCTTTCGTTTCTCCCATCAGTGCATACTCAATCGAATCTCCTTCGTCTTCATCAGAAGCTGAGATTGAAACGAGAGATTCCCCTGTCTTCGCACCAGCAGAGATTGAACATGAATATCTGCAAAAAAAAAAGAGTTGGTTTATAAAAAGTACGGGCAAATTCAACATACTGAGTGAGTGCGAATTGAGGCGAGTGATCATTCTCTTCAACAATTCTCAATGTGAGAGTGGAGAAGGCTCGTCGTCCAAGGGAATCTGTCGCGATTAGAGGAATACTGAAAGGAGAAGACTCAGTGATAGTTGACTCTCTTCCTCCCCACATGTAATCATTCTGATTCCTTTCAATCTTAGTCTTCATATGAATCTTTCCCGTTGAATGATCCATTCCAACAGGCCAACTTGCACTTATTCCTCCTCCCAATGAATAATGAAGAGGAGCCACTCCTCCGATAGCACGAACTCGTGTCAGAGATGTAGAGGGAGATCTGAAGAGAAGGATCAAGTAGAATGGAATATACCTCTCAATCTATCTACTAATCAACTACACAATTCATCTCACTCTACAGGGTGGTCACACAATACCTGTGATGGGTCGATTGGGGTCGGAGTTTAGCCCTTTATATTTCATAGATCAAAGATAAATATGATATCACTCACCTCATAGAACTCTCTTTCATACTCACAACGTATTGACTCTGTTCAAATCGAGGAATTCTCGACCTCTGTCCACTCACTGTGATATCAATCTGCAATATTCAACTTGATTAATGTCAGGCCATGCACGATAAAAAAAAAGAGATAATTCCGTCCATCTCACCGTCAATCTTCCGAATGCCGTTTGTAGTCCATCAGATACACTAACATTCATCATTTTCTTCCTCTCAACGAGATCTTCCTCTTCAATATCCCGCCCTACTCGAACCTAAAGAGAGACCAATTCACTATGATGCATTCCCTTCTCGATACTCACCACTCCCGAATGTTTATCAACTACGAAAAGAGTATCATCTCCATCGATCACAGAGTACAATAATCGAGCTCCCTCGGGAAGGGAAGATACCGTATCCTGAACATGATCCTGATTAGATCTCTCCCACTTCTCCTTAATCTCACCTTATCGATAACACTCATCAAAGTGACAAAATCTCCACTCTTGGCTGAATCGGGAATGGAAGCAGAAGAGAAAGAATGGACGAATTCAGGAGTCTCATCATTCGCATCTTCCACCTTCAATCAATATCAATCAATATCTTCTCTTCATCTACCGTACTCACCTCAATGACTACCGTAGTCACAGCAGGAGTACTCTTCTCCTTCTCTTCTTTCCTCTCTGCAGTCGCTTTGAGGACGAAAATTCTCTGTTGTTCGAAATCGATTGGACTAGCGAGGGAGAGAATTCCCGTTGAGGAATCGAGACGAAATGCTGAATATAGGAAGGGATGAGTAGGAAGAGAAGGGAGTGTACTTACTCGAAGCATTGGGTCCAGAGAGGGAATAGATGATAGATTGTTCATTATGAGGAAGAGTGAGAGAGAGAAGGGGAGTACCAGGAGGAGTCTCTTCATTGATTGATACTCGATATGATGAATTAGAGAAGGAAAGGGATGATGGAGATGATGATTCCAACTGAATGAGATCAATTCATTACACAATATCCAGGAAGAAATATCTCACTTCAATCTTAACCACAGTCGTATCTCTCATCGATGGTCTCACTGCATCTCTCACTCCAACTTTCAAATCAAATTCATTCTTATCCATTCCAGTCAATGATTCTCGAAGGGAGATCAGTCCTATAATCAATTTATCTTCTCTACAGTACTCTACCGTAATCCTCACCAGTATCCATATCGATCTCGAATAATCCTTCATCATTTCCTTCTTCAATCGTATAGATAAGTCTTGCTCTTTCTGCTTCACTTCTTCCTTCTACCGTAATAACTCCATCTCCCTTCTTCAATCCTCTCTTCACTCTTCCTTTCCATTCTTTCTTTGTAAATCGAGGTCTCATTGAGTCGACTACTTCTACTCTCACTACAGTACTCGTAGAGAGTGGAGGGATGCCCTGTAATGATTCCATTCCTTCTCCTTCTTTCTCAATCATCTCCCCCTTCCCTCCCTTCTCTCTCTCTCTCTCTCTCTTTACTCACTCCATCAGTCGCTGTCACAGTAAACTCCATGACATCTTCATTCTTCTCAATTGAATTCTTCAGTGTAATCTTTCCACTCTTCGTATTCAGATCGAATATGGAAGGGAGATCAGAGGAAGAATAGGTCACTGTTCCATTCACACCGTAATCGTCGTCTACTGCATGCACTTGGAGGATCTACATGAGATCAAAGATCAATCTAAGACCATCTTCCTTCTATCTTACCTTAGCTCCCTTCTTCATTCCTTTCGTGATAGCAGTATGATAAGGAAGAGAGAGGAATCGAGGGGGATTATCATTCACATCTCCAATCGTCACTCTCACAATACACTGAGTGGTCAATTGAGAACGAGGAGCACGAGCCTGAATCACGAATATATCATTACCGTACTCCTTATCGTATCGTATCCCTCTATTACCGTACCTGTACCAATAGAAGTACGTGATCTTTCTCTTCTCTATCGATCGATTCTCCGACGTAAGAGATGAGTCCAGTTGATGGAATAATGGAGAAGTCTTCTCTTGTGTTTTGAAGAGAGTAATACACTTCTTCATTCGGATTGGATACGAGAGAGGCCTGATAATGATGATTTAATCAATTATGGGTATCTTTTTGACGTACATGTACAGTAATGAGTGGTATGGGAGATGGAATAGATGAATTCTCTTCAAGAGTGGCCACATAGACAGATTGAGAGAAACGAAGATCAGATTGAGATCCATTCTTCACTTTTATTCTCACTTCTTGTGATGCAGTATGAACTCCATCTGTGGCAAGAACATCCAACTGAAAGAGAGAATGAGATCATTCATTGCCCCTTCCCTTCCCTCTCCTTCCCCCCTACCTTGTAACTCTTCTCAGTGAAATTCTTCCTATCTCCAGTGAGAAGAAGAAGATCTCCACTTTTCGATTCCAATCGGAATAATCCTTTTCCACCTTCTTCTCCTCTCATATAATATCGTATCTCTCCCACCGTATCCACATCATTAGCATGGATAGTGGCTAGTTTAACTCCTTCAACAGAGGGAAGAACGAGATCAACTTCGACGGAAGGGGAAGAGAATGAGGGTGGGGAATCATTCACATCTTCCACAGTCACAATGACTAATGCAGGAAGAGATGAATATCGTGGAGGATGTCCCATATCATGGGCAGTCACATGGAATCTCCACTCTTTCAATTTCTCATAATCGAGTGATCGACGAGTTCGAATGGTCCCAGAGAGAAGATCAACCTGTAATCGATACCGTACTCTCTCCACCTTCCTACCGTAATCCTCACCGTGAAATATTGATCATCCGTGAGCATTCGATATCCAATGAGTGCATTCGTTCCAGTGTCTTTATCTGTCGCTGATACGACCAATGGACCTCCTGATTCTGATTGAACGGCTATTCCTGCAACGAACAAAGAGATTACTGTAATCACTCACTCAATCGATTCTCACCTCCAGTTGCATTCTCTCTCACTTTTCCTCTATAGATCTGTTGACGGAAGAGAGGCGAATGCTCATTCGTTTCAACGATTCGAAGGACAATCTGCAATAATCGAACAATTAGTCATTTATTTTGATAAGTCTTAATAATACCTTAGTAGTTGCCTCTCCATCTCCCGTTCCTTTCGCGACGATGGTACAATTGATAGACTTTGATCGGATCTTGGTCAACCATCTGGAATAGAGTCATTTCTCGATCAATCTCCTTCTTCATCTACAGTACCTCTTCAATCGAATAGCTCCAGATACAGGATGAACTTCAATCCAATTACATTTCTTGCCCGTTTCATATCGAATGTGTCCATCTGTACTGGATGCTCTCACTGCGAGAAGAAGTTGTCCCACTGGAGTATTCTCCCGAACGGATAGATGATACAGACTTCTGAATAGGCATCAATCAATTACTGTATCCCCTTCTTCTCGTTACCTCTCGAAAGTGGGAACAATAACATTTGAGTTGTGTCCATCAGTAGTTCTCACTCTCACAGTACTTAAACTGGTGAGTGCTCCATTCTCTCCTCCTTTATCACTTCCTCTCACTGTCAGAATACTCTCGTAGTGTTCAGAATGTTCCATTTCTTTCGTCGTTCGAATTTCTCCCGATTCACGATCGATTGAGAAGAAACCGAGTTCGTTTCCTGAAGGAAAGAGACTACCGTAATCCCTCGTATCGATAATCATACTAGGGTTGGCAATTCGATGGATGCGGCATCGCATGCGAGGCCAGGTCAACATGCGGCATCGCATGTTTGAAGGGAGGGGAGGGAGAGGGGATGCGGCATCGAATAAACATGCGGCATCGCATGTTTGGAAAGAGGGGAGCATCCTCACCCGCACTTGTATAACGCGCGCATTCTAGTCAAGACGGGTTAGAAGGAGCAGAGAAAGGCAAGACAAAGGGGGCGGAGCTTCGCGACCTCTCTCCCCTCTTCCCAAACATGCGATGCCGCATGTTCATTCGATGCCGCATGTTGACCTCTCTCGCATGCGGCATCGCATCCATCGCATCGTTTAGCCAACCCTAAATCATACCACTGATTATATCATAGACAACGAGTCCGTTATCTCCCTCATCAGAATCGAATGCAGTCACAGTGGTCACTACCGTACCCGCCGATGTACTGTAATCAATTGGTTCGAAGGGTCAGAAGATGGGTCAGATAGATTACTCACTTGCTGGCAACAGTGACTTCATACTCCAATTGAGTGAATACGGGAGGATTGTCATTCTCATCTTCCACACTCACAGTCAACATCGAATATCCAATGAGCGAACCTTGTCTGAAAGAGGCACGATGGAAGAAAGTTATTATTCGATAGCTAAATCAAGACTACCGTACTTGGCAGAGAGGACAATTCTGAATCGTCGTTCTGCTTCGTAATCAAGGGCGCCGATCAACATAACGTGCCCAGTGCTGTAATCGATTCAATCAGATTACTGTATAAGTGGAAGGTAACGGTACCTCGGGTCGACTCCGATGGTCGTGGCTGCCCGTGAACTCTCCGTTGTGTGGATACCGTATTCGATAGGTCGACTACCGTATCCCTTTACTATGGGAGAAAGAATGGAAGTGCCAATTGGAGTCTTCTCACTCAGACTGAAAGGTCTATGTAATGCATCTGATTTATCAGCAGAGTTCAAAGATCAAAGTGTTCAAATGGATTCTACTCACGTAATCTCATAGTTGGTGTGTTCAAAGAGAGGACGAGAGAGAGGTTGACGAGCCAATTGGATTCGAACCTGTAGAGAAGACGATGGATCTCATTTCTCCTTCCTTCTCTCTTACCTTTGCATCAGTTTCTGCTTTTCCATCAGTAGCTCGTACTACCAATCTAATCTTATTAATATCCTGAGGAAGTCTATCGATTGGTTGAGCAAGAATGAGATATCCAGTGCGAGGATTGATATCGAAGTACGACGAGTAATTAGATGATTCTGAATATTTTCCTCCTTCTATCATTCTCACTCTTCTCTTACCATCTTGTACTATCGACCACCATAATCGATGTCCATCATCATCAGTTGCAGAAAGGATTCCAATTGGGGTTCCCACCTGGAAAGGGCAATAATCGATACTCCATCTACCGTAATCCACTCACTTGATCTGCATCGCTCACATCAAATTTGTACGTATCAACCTTTTCGAACTTGGGTGCGTGATTGTTCTGAAAGGATAATGATTCATTCACCCCCCCTCCCCTCTTCCTCCTCCTTTCCCTCTCTCTTTCTCACCTCTTTATCAACAGCATCCATCTTAACAGCACTCAATACAATTCTTCTTTCTGTTTCTCTCAATGGATTTCCCCCATCTCTTACGATCACATCAAGAGTCGATACCTTAATTCCCTTTCTCAGTCCATTCCCCCCCTTCCCCTTCTCTTTCCAACCTGTCCATCCTTCAATTCCTTCGATGTCTCAATAAATCCATCATTATCAATAGTGAATCCAGGTTCAAGTGTCTTCAATGTGTAGTGCAATTCAGCATTCACTCCTTCATCCGCATCATATGCAACGATTCTGAATGAAGAATAGTCAATCAAGGCTTGATATTATATAACCGAGAAATCATAGTCTGTCTTATTCTTTCTCCCACCTGCACAATCTTCCCTTCTTTCCCGCAGGTACTTCATATTCATGTTTATTAGCATGGACGAATATGGGTGAATTATCATTATCATCATTGATTCTCACGAATACTCTCACAATTCCAATATTCATCTCTTTCTCATCCGATGTTGTCACTTTCACCTGAATAATCTCCCATTCATCTCCTTCTTTCCTTCTCTTTTATACCTCTAATTCATGCATTTTCTGTGTTTCTCTATCCAATTTCCTTGCTCCTCCTGTTGTGATATAGCCAGTGGAAGGATCGATATTGAAGAACGATTGAGGATCACCCTGAATTGTATCCATCACATCGAGATACAGTAATCTCCTCAATCAATAAATCGATAACTAACCGATATGATCGCATATCTCAATTGTGCTGATTTTCCAGTAGGAGGCCAATCAGCATCTTCTGCTTCAACTTTCACAACCACTGTGTCCTGAAGGGAAAGGGAGGTTACGGTACGAATAATCAATAGACTAATCAGAGTAGTACGGTATTCACTTACGGAAGGGGAATTTTCCATGACTTCAGCAGTATAAAATGGTTGTTTGAAGATGGGAGAATGATCAGATCGATCAAGTACTCGAATATAAATGAAGAGATGAGAAGAAAGAGGAACCTGGATAGATCAGGATAGATCAAATTTCCAAATTACAAAGATTCCTTCCATATCTCTACACCAATGAATAAACTCACGGGAGCATTATCAGTAGCCCTCACAGTAATCCAATAGTCTGCTTTCCTCTCTCGATCCAGAATCTGCGCAGTTCTCACGTCACCTGGAAAATGACATTCCAACTAGAGTTACTTTCAATGGCCCCTCAGACCCCTAAGAAGCTTCCATTTCCTCCGATGTTTCCTCTTCTGTTAATTATCTTGTTTGCATAATTAGGGCTACTGACTAGAGAGAGAGGGAGAGGCAGAAGAGAGGAGAGAGAGGGGAGGAGGGGGGGGGGGAACTCTTCTGGACATGGCTACACTGTCATTAGTCTAGTGGTTCATAGAGAGAGAGAGAAGGAAGGAAGGGGAGGAAATGGACTCAAGTCCTCTTCTGTCTCAAGTGTTCTCTTCCTCTCCTTCCCTTCCCTCGACTACATACCATCTGTGATTCACTCGTTCCCCCTTCTCTTATCAATCAACGGGTGAAAATATTGTTACACGGAAATACTTTTTTTTAGATAAAAATAAATATTTTAGCAGTTTATTTGAATCTCAGATAGATCAAAGGAATCCCCATCCTTCAGTTCACTCAACCATTCATAACTTGCCTTTCTTCTACCTCTAATTATTCTATCTCTTTTGATTCTATCTCTTAGCGTTGTCTTACGACGTAAAATCGCTTGACGTGGATACACCTTTACCTTACCTTTTTTTTTGACCTCACTAATTACTCGGGGACAAAAGAGGGGCGCTTCTATCCCTTTCGAACAAGTCATTTCTCGATATTCTACCGTACCTCCAACTACAGTAAACGCAGCTCTTCCATCTCCTCCAACAATTTCGAGAGTCGAATTTCCACTTCCATCAGCATCTGTCACTACCAAATTGATCACCAGAGTTCCAATCGCTTCGTTCTCTGCAATTACATTAATAAACAAATGAGAAATACGATTTGTTCATGAAATTGTCAGGTAGGTCTGTTCTTTCCGAAAATATAACGCAACGATTGAATTGAGAAGCCCATTGTCGATATCAACTTACAATCCTCAAATTGACTTACCGTAGACACTCGCTTCGAGTACCGTATCCTCGAATGAGGGAGGGTATCGATTCTCATTCACATCGATCAAATGGACATTCATCTGACAGATTGTAGTAAGAGGGATCTCCCCGTTGTCGGACACCTGTGACAAATTCGCGTTAATCATGGAATGAAAAAAACATTTCTTTGACAGAATTAACGTGTATCCTTACCTCAATGGAGAGATTGTACTGACTCTTCTTCTCATAATCAAGAGGATGTTTCGATTTGACGAATACACAACCAGAATGACGATCGACTCGGAAGGGAAACGGCTAAAAATGGAAACATCATTTAGAATCATCAAAATGGATTTAAATCGAATTCAGCATACTATTTCAAAATTTCCCGAAAATAGGAAGACCTATCGAAAATGATCATGATGTGTAATCGATAAGTGTAATACCTCTCCACTTTCCATCTTCTCCATTTCCATAGCATATGCCAATCTTCCATTCGCTCCACTATCTTCATCATGCACAGCGAGACATCCAACGAGTGCTCCATCAGGCCAATCTTCACTTACGGAAACCTTAAGAGAAAGATTGAAGAGGTGTTGATTGAGAGGGACAAATGAGAGTATGAATACATTTATAGAATTGAAATACTTGGTACCTTCATAACTTGGTGGGCGCATCTGGGTGGATTATCATTGACATCTTCGACAATAATGGTCAGATTAGCGAATGAAATACGAGAGGGAGAACCACCATCATATGCCATGATTGTTAATCTAGAATTCATTAACCATTTACACCCATCCGATAAATGAAGGAACAACAATTGTTAAATATCTCTAAAACACTCACCTATGGCTCTCAGCTTCTTCTCTATCCAATACTCCATTCAATGTGATCTCTCCACTCTTCTCATCTACCGTAATCAATGATCCATCCGCATCGACTACCGTATTCCATCCAGCCAATTCGTATCGTACCCTTCCATTCTCTCCTCCATCTTCATCAGTCGCCGATACACTCAACATTACCGTACCCACGGGTGTGTTCTCAGGTACTTGGATACGGTACCACGGCTGAAATTAATCAATTTATCCATACTGAATCCCTCTATGTCATTCAATGCTTATTCCTTCTCTCGATTGAATAAGGATAGTAACTTGATCTCATTTCATAATCGACTTCTTCTCACATCCTCCATTAGATCTCATTCCCTTTCCTAATCTACCGTGTATGCACTTCCTCCCATATCAAATTACGACCACCTGTCACCATTACTCTGATACATCACAAACGCCTCTTCTCACCTTCTCTATCGGTATCCACAAAAGACCCTCTCACTGATACATCTCAAAAGATGCACCGTCTGTGTATGCTAATCCCCTATATCCTTCTACCCTCTGGCCTCTGGCCTCGCTCTTTCTTCTCTAATGGACCATGAGTCCTTGTCTCAGTCCTGTGATTCCAATGACCTACCCTCCCTTCTATCGATCCCTCTATTCATTCATCATGCATTCTTCCTTAGGATGGATTCCTTCTCCAAGCCCCTTTTACGGACATCTGTCAACTTTACTGAAGAATAGCCGATAGGGGAGGAGGAGGAGGAGAGGGAAGGGATAAACATGGGAGGGCTAAGAGACTAGCCCCCCCCCCCCCCCCCCCCGGGA
>LS486560.1:68266-91959 GCA_900490705.1 Pristionchus arcanus
ATAAACATGGGAGGGCTAAGTGACTAGCCCCCCCCCCCCTCCCACTAGGGAATCTGTAGCCAGCCCCCCTCTAACAGGTCAAGTGTCATTGTGTAAGAATGAAGTCATTCCTCGATCACTCTTCTCTACCGTACCTTATCAAATACAGGAGCATGATCGTTGACATCTCTTATCCTCACTGCATACTGTCGTTCCGCACTCTTCATTGGATTCCCTCTATCGTATACCGTAACCACGAAGGGATGAAGAATCTGTAATCGATACTGTACTCATTCATCCCTCTTCAATCTACCGTACCTCTTCCTTTCCACTCGGGAGTAGTTCACTCAGAGGACGGGCTACCGTAATTGTTCCATTATCATCAATATCAATATGATGGTCAATAGTAGCAAATCGGAGTGATCCCGAATATGAAGAATCATCTCGAGCGGGAATTCGGCCAATCACCTTCAATTAATTCATTCTGTCTCCAGTTCCCAACTTGTAAATCAGAATGTCTCTCTCTTACTCCATAGTCTCTCCATCTGTCTTTCTTTCCCTCAATATATCCCCCCACTGACACAGTCCATTCCCTTATTCCCTCACTCTTCATATTCAGATTAGTTCTCTCTCTTCATAAAGGAACCGATGGAATGGTGACACTCATGAGATAAAATTGAGATAATTACCATCTCCATTCAATAACAATCACAAGTCATTCCAATAAATCTATTACACAATCGATCTTGAGTGTTCTGGTGGATACAGAGGGAGATAGAGACAGAAAGAGGGAAGTAAGGGGAGGTCCAGCTACGAGGGAGAAGGGATAATCCACCTCTTTCCATCTCAAATCCCCCAGGTCAAGCCTCTATTCAATCTACTCATTCTCACAATTGAGACACTCCACAATTAATCGATAGACAATAGGAGAGACAGACCTACAATAATCCCTTTCATACTCTCATCTTGGCATTCAACGAGTATCCCCCCCCCCCTCCACTCACTCAACATACCTCTCCTATCTCGATATCCTCATCAACTTCAAATGATTCTTCTTCATCCAATAGAATAGGAGCATTCTCATTCGTATTCCCAATCACTCGAATATCGGGCATCTTCAGAGGCTGAAATAATGTCATTTTAGACATTCCATTCTCACAGAATATAATTGAGATCCCTACATTAGTTCCATTCTTATGGAATGCGAGAATAAGTTGAGATGATCTAGATGGAATTCCTTTATCGGATGCAATCACTCCAACCATCCATGAAGATTCATTCGATGAGATACGACCAAGGGTAATCTGAAAAGAATCAGTTAGTGATACTCATCTACAATACCACACTTACATTTCCCAATTCAGGATCGATTCTGAAGGGAGGTTCTCCCTTCGAGGGAGAGAGGGAAATCAATCGATACAGTACTCTTCCGTTAGCTCCAGAATCTCGATCTACTGTAGACACGTTTACAAGCAAGAAACCCTGGAAAGAGACGAATTAAAATCAATCGATATCCATCAGATACCGTACATGTTTAGCGTCTTTGGGGATAGGAATGGATGATAGTCTGCCCAATTTAACAGGGAAAGTGGGAGAATGATCATTTGAATCTTCAACGTGCACCGTAACAGAAGTCATCGATTGATGACCGTATCCCGTTAACTGAGAAGAATAACATCAGTAATCGATCAATTATCGATATAGATTACCTTGACCATAACATTGAATGAATATTCAGTCTTCATTTCATAATCAAGCCATGCATTCACTCTAATTCGTCCTGATTCCTCATCAATTGAGAAGGGAAGATCACTTTCATCCGTCTTCTCGATACGGTATCTGAATATCAATCAATACCGTATCATCCATTCATCTACCGTAATCCTTCCTTCTCTTACTTGAGTAATTTCTTATCTTCTCTTCTGACAACAGTCGCTTCCACTCTTCCAATTGGTCTTCCTATAGGCAGATCTTCTCTCACAAACAGTTCATACTTCGGCTTAACAATCTCATTTACTTCCATTCTCTCATTCTAATCTCTTACCTTCTCAAAAGTGATATTATGTAGTTCAATAGTATCAATTATGATCTCTGCAGTTGTATTTCGATCGTGAAATGAATCAGAACCAGCACGGATTACAACCTCAATAGAGAAACCATTAGATCATTCATATCTCCATCCCTTTCTTACCTTTGGTTTCTCAGGTATCTCATATCCAGCCCTCGTAAGAAGTGTCCAACTCGATGAAGTCTCTCTTCTCACATCAAATAATCCTCCACTTCCATGTTCATCTACTACTATCACTTCGTATTTTGGCTGCAATGAATCATTCCATCACTATCGTCTTCCCTTTCCTTCTCTTACTTCTTTCTCCCTCTCATCATTTCTATCTTCTTCTACTCTAATAACAGCAGCAATTTGCATTCCTTCTCTTGCTTCTTCTCCTCTATTCACTCCTCTTTTCTCCACTAGAACATTCAATCGATCACGACGACCATCCACTATGACTATCTGCAATGTGCTCATTCAGCTGATATCATCGTAGCTCATCTCCATCCCCTCACCCTCCAATCATTCCATTCTTTTCTCACCTTCACTTCCATCGTCGTTGCTTCAACTTTCGTCTTCTCATCATAATAGAATAATCTCGATGCACGATCTTCGATCTTCACTTTCAGAGTCGTCGAATTGTGTCTGAACAATGTTTCTTCAGCACCAGATATGCGCAAAGTGGATCAAAGTTCAGCTACCAAAATTAACCAAATCAAATGCGATAAACGATTTCTTTAACAGATGATAATGAGATAATCTGACCTCAATGGACTTCTGAGTGTCCTCACACATCCTGTCAATGGTTCAATCGTGTATTCCTGATTCCTCTCTGCCAATGAGAAGACGACTTCTCCATTGATGGATGCATCCGCATCAGACGCTGCCAGGCATTTCACAAGGGAGAACGGAGGTGACTAAAGAGATCCATCAGATTTTCAACATAACCACAACCAATAAATCTACCGTATATCAGATACAGTACCTGTGCATCAATAGATATTTCTACGATATCTTCCTCTGGGAGGGGACTCTGATCATTCACATCGATCACTCGAATGGCAACATTCGTTATCGTCTCCAATTTCGATGAATCTCTCTTAGTGCAATGAGCTCTTACGAGGATATTGTAGTGAGACTGAAATAACCTATTAAGATACGCTTCGTTAGCTCCAACAGTTCGCACCATCTAAAAGATTCAAAGGATACCTTGAGTTCTCTATTGAGTGGTTGCTGTCCCTTTCGTTGTTCTATCTTGAGGAAGACAAAGTTTCCTATTCGATGGGACGACGATTCAAATCGATCTTTCGACGAGACACCGTTCGAATCTGTGTCTCCGCCCTACAAGTTACATTTTGATAATAGATCACTTACATGCCTCATTGGAGTGCATAATCATAGATCAACAGAATATATGGATTGCTTTAAATAGAAGGGAAACGTACGATAACTCTGAATTCGACACTTTTGCACTCGGAAAGGAGAGGAACTCCCGGTCTCAACAAATCGTCGCATCTGGAAAGAAGGAATGGTAAATCAACCCTTTATTAGACATATTACAATTGTCTCCACTAGCTATCTATTGTCTCTATCGATGCGTTTTTCTAATTGCAAGCAGCCTATGCTTATTAAACAACGATTACACTTTGCAACATCATTGAATGGATGATAAAGTGAACTCACTTTGCAATTGATCGACCATTTTCAACGAATGAAAAGTTGTAGAGAGGAGCAGTGAAGGAGAAATCACTCATCTGAATGGTAAGAAGTTTCAATCAGTTAGTCCTCCCCCCTGAGGCCCCCTCTCATTCCATCCCTTCTCTCACCTTCATTTTCCTTCCTTCAACTCCACTCAATCCCACAATCATCATCATAATCATCATAATCCATAATGATTCCATTCCTCTTCGTCTTCTTCTTCCTCTTGGGAAGAGAAGAAGGAGATCAAGTGAACTCATTCCTATCGTAACCTCACGATCATCAGAATATTGATTGATCTCTCTTTCTCACAGTTAATCACCAGCCAAATGGCAAACTGGCAATTCCTGAGGGGAAGAGATTGATCTGCAACGGAATATCGTGAGAATGGGAAATGGATATGATAACAATTATCACGACGAAAACATGAGAAACGAGTCATAACACGTGAGAAGAAATGAATGATGAATACCGAAGAAAGCAAAGAATTGGAGAAGGGAAGTGGGAAATAGTCTATCGATGCTCAACAAGAGAGGAAACATAATTCATTCACTTCTAATTGGGTAGAGGGGAAAAGTAACGATGAGATCTATCTCTTCACTATCATTAATCAAAGCTCGAACGGACGAATGAAAGAAAAAGAAGAGAAAAGGATAGCAAAGAGGAACGGATAAGGATATGTGAACTACCTTTGTATCTATAGATAGATGACAATTCAATCATCTGTCCCTTCAATTCCTTCTCGTCCCATGGCAGTTCTTTCCTTCACAGGGTCACTCCCTCCCCTCCCTCTCCCTCTCCCCTTCCTTCCCTATCATTTCCATGGCTATTCATTCTTTTCTCTCTACACCTCGTAAACCTTGGTTCAACTCCCTTAGTTAGTAGTAGTAAAGAGTAGTTAGAAGGAAGGAATCGAGATCGAAGGATAGGTCACTAATTCCATCCCATCTCTCGATCTACCCCTTTACTCCCTTCTTCCTCTCTTCACTCTACGACCTTTTCCCTTGAGATTACAAGTCATTCATTTGAATAGAAAGAAGATCTCACTTAGATAGCCTCAGGGAGGTCGAGTACTAGTCAAGCTAATGAATTGAGTCAATGGATGAGGTAGGTGAGGGAAGAAGTGAGAGGTGAGAGAGACTGAGAGAGAGAGGGTAACCGTCCCTATCGAGGTAGATCAACCGGAATGCTTCCATCTCAGACTAAACGAGGTCTCTCTCTCTTCCAGTCTCTCCCTCTTTCCCTTCCTCACTTTGACCCTCAAGGGGGCTAATACAACATGCAAATCGGACACTGAATTCAAGAGAAAAGAGAAGAGGAGACATTTCAACCTTGGAGTCTAGCTATATGGTTATATCCATGTGTATCTTATCATGATTCCATCCATTCAAACTATATCCAATCTTCTCTAACGAGTGATTACCTCTCCTTCCCTCCCTCTTCTATCACTAAACCCTTTGGTGCAACTGCAGTAAATCTCTCCATAATCACTATCTGATAACGTGATAACAAACCACCTACTAGGGAGGGAAGGAAGAGAGGGGAGGAGAGGGTAGCCACAGGTCAGAGTAGAATATTTCTCACTGTCTAAGAGAGAAAAGTGCATCGAGAGAGACGAGAGAGGAAAGAGAAGGGCCAAATCGTTTGATGTTAGCCGAAAAAGGGGAAGGGACGTCAAAAGGAGAAGTTGATTGAATGAATGAAGTAAGAAAATGAAGTAAACCGATGCAACATGAAGGAAAAAAGAAAAGTCAACGAAAGAAAGAGTTGATGAAAAGGGAGAAGTTGCGATAGGTATGAAGGATGATGTGAGAGAATACAATTGATAGATGATGATAACAAGAGAGAGAAGGACTTACTATAGAGGGGGGGGGGGGAGGGAGGGAGAAAGAGAGAGGGAGAGAGGGAGAGAGGGAGGGGAAGTGAAGGACTCGAACTTGGACGAATTCAGATGGAAAATGCAGAATTTAGAATGAGAAGAAGGACGAGGAATAATGGGAGATAGAGAGATCAGAGAAATTCAGAAAGAGGGAAGAGAAGAGAAGAAATCTTCGAGGTATTGAAGAAAAAAAGAGAAAAAGATGAAGGAAAATGAGTTCAATAACATGGATACATGAGAAGCACGAATTCGAGTCGACAAGTCGAGTTGAGAATAGCAAGAAAATGGATGGATATGAGAAGAAAGATTAGAAAGAGAAGAGAAGAAGGCCAATGAGAAAAGAGTAAAGGGAAGAATGGAAGATGTGACACATCTGATGGAAGGACAGACTCATACAGATATGGAAGGAGAGAGAGGGAAGAGAGGGGAGGGAGGAGGAGGGGGGGGGGCAGAGAGAAACTGTGATTCAACTAGCATCTCAGACATGAAAACTACTGTGATCCATACATTTGTTCACTCAAGGTCTCGGAACCTCTCGAACCAAACAAGGAGATCAGAGAGGGGGGAGAGATGGAAGGAGGGTGAGGGGAGGATGGGGGGGGGAGAGAGAGAGAGAGAGAGAGAGAGAGAGAGAGAGAGAGAGAGAGAGAGAGAGAGAGAGAGAGAGAGAGAGAGAGAGAGAGAGAGAGAGAGAGAGAGAGAGAGAGAGAGAGAGAGAGAGAGAGAGAGAGAGAGAGAGAGAGAGAGAGAGAGAGAGAGAGAGAGAGAGAGAGAGAGAGAGAGAGAGAGAGAGAGAGAGAGAGAGAGAGAGAGAGAGAGAGAGAGAGAGAGAGAGAGAGAGAGAGAGAGAGAGAGAGAGAGAGAGAGAGAGAGAGAGAGAGAGAGAGAGAGAGAGAGAGAGAGAGAGAGAGAGAGAGAGAGAGAGAGAGAGAGAGAGAGAGAGAGAGAGAGAGAGAGAGAGAGAGAGAGAGAGAGAGAGAGAGAGAGAGAGAGAGAGAGACAGGAAGGAAGATCGAGTCAAGGTGGCATGATGAGGGTACTGTCAAAGGGAAGGTGAGACTCCATCCTGGCCTGCCTCCTCTCTCTCTCTCTCCTCTTCGATACAAGTCCCATATCTCCATTCTCCCTGTGGGTGTCAAAATAATTCCTCTTGCTCCAATGAGTTTGTGACCAATTGTTGACGAGTATGCTACGCGTTCCTTCCCACATTTTTGTGGATACCCGAAACGAGAGAAAATAGGGAGGGAGAAGGAGAAGAGGATGAGAGAGAGCGTGGAATGACCGGTAGAGAAAGAGAGTGAATTCCATGTGGAGGGAAATGAAAATGATGAGAGAATGTGCTTGTACGAAACTGCTACAGAAGAAGAGAAGAGTGAGAGTTGAGATGATTGGAGAGAAGAAAAGTGAACAATATGAGATACGATGGAGAGAGAGAGAGAGGATAGTGAGAAATGGAAGGAGGTAGAGATATTTAGAGGACTGAGAAGGGAAAAAGGGGAGACAATTGAAGACGATGAGTGGTCAAGAGGTGAGAATGAGAGAGAGGAAGAGGGAAGGAAGGAGAGAAGGGAGAGAAACTACCTCTAGTCAGATGGTACAACAGAGAATAACGACGATTGAGATGATTTCATAGTATCATCTAGTGTGATCCCATCATCAATCTCTCTTCTGATTAATCCATTCAACGAGTGTCAATCTATATTGTGATCACTGATAGGAGAGAGGAGGGAGAGGGAGGGAGAGGAGGGGAGGGGTCCATAGCTCCATTGCCATCTTCATTCAAATTCCAGACTGGCGCCCATCCAAAAATGTCTCCATGAGATAAGGGTTTAATAGAGGTAAAAAGAGAAAGAGAAGGAAGGAGGAGGGGTTAGAGAGAGATGAGGAAATAAGAATGATCTAGTCATCTCCTCCTATCACAATAATAAACAGAAGGAGAAGGGAGGAATATTATAAGGGAATAATGAGAGACAGAGAGGAGTGACCGCTAGAAGGGATTAATTGACAGGATGAGATAGAGGGAGGGAGAGAGAGAGAGAGAAGAGGGGGGGGAGGATCTACCATCTGGTCAACTCCCCATCGAACACCCCCTCTTCCATTCCTTACTCGTATACTATCGATAGTGTGAATACCCATGGATCATCTCCTAGGAGTCTCCCCTCCCCTCTCCTTCCCTTCCTTCCTTCTTCTCCTTCTCCAGACGTGCTAACTATCTCACTCCTCTCACTCCCTCAATGTCCACTATACAACCAAGTGAGAAACAAGGGAGAAAAAGAGCTCAGGGTGGTCCTCAATACCCAATTACAAACGGAGACTTCCATTCTCTCTCTCCGATGGAATAGATCAACTAGGAGCTGTATCCCACCCATCTTCTCATTGGCATCTATTGGAAAGAGGGAAAGAGTGAGAGGAGGGGCGATAATTAGAAAAGGGCCCAGTTTCCACCATCCATTCCTTCTCTTTCCCCTTTACCCCCCCCCCCTCTTTCTCTCTCTCTCGACGTCATCGATTCAATGGGAATGGGTGATCGAGAAGGATAGAAGGAGGAAAAAAGACGATCGGAATGCTTCTTACGACTGGATAAGTGGATAAAAACGGGGAGGAAGAAGGGGGAGAGGGAGAGAGGGAGAGAGGGAGAGAGGGAGAGAGGGGGTGGGGAATACACTGCAAGTGAGAGGACGGCACGCAATGGTCATTCAGATGAGGGACGATGGATTTGATGAGATGTTCCCTTTTCAGATGATGAAAAAGAAGATGGAGATCAAAGGAGGACATAACTCACTACTCCCCCTCCCTACTCATTCCTCTCTTGTGAAGACACGAAAATGATTTGATACGTGTGATTCATCA
Organism: Pristionchus arcanus; assembly: GCA_900490705.1. Taxonomy (NCBI): domain Eukaryota; kingdom Metazoa; phylum Nematoda; class Chromadorea; order Rhabditida; family Neodiplogasteridae; genus Pristionchus; species Pristionchus arcanus. The sequence goes on from LS486560.1 coordinate 76,723, forward strand.
TGTGAAATGAGTGAGATGAGATGGACAAAGGGAAGGAACGGGAGGATATCAAGAGAGAGAGAAGGGAATCTGAAGTGAGAGAGATGAGAGACTTGTACTCTTATTGTATTCAATCTGAATGGAGAAGGGAAGGAAGAGGTGTGAGGGAGGGAGGGAAGGAGGGAAGGGAGGGTCTATGCAAAAAGTGTCCTCTACAGCATCATTCAAAAACGATGGGGGAGATCAAACGAGGAGAGAAAATGGAGAGAGAGGCTCATACCTACCACTCGGAAGGGGTATGGAGAGGGAGGATGATATTATTCGAGATATTAGCCATTGAAACAAGGGTCGAAATAAGAGATGGTTCTTAGATGGGAGAGAGGGGTAAAAGGCAGATTGCAAGATTCGCGCATGAGATGTGTAGAAGATGATGAAGTGAAGGGATGGGGAGATAGGGAGAAGAGGAGGGAGAGGACGGAGGGGGGAGGGAAGGGGGCATAGAAGGAGGGGGAATATAAGGACGACCAAACCCTCTCCAATCAGCCTAATAAATGAGTCGTGAAGAGCCGTGACACTCTATACATCGGGGCTTCACTTCCAATGCATACAAACAATCGATTCTATTGAGATACAGTACTCCATTGGTCCCAAGAGGAAGTCAACCGAATGAATCACAGTTATTTTTTGATCCGATTGAATACAGTAATTGCAAGGACTCTCTCCCTCTCTCTCTACCTTCCATTTCTCTTGTCCTGGACACTCATGCGATACTCGAAAGAACAATAGTTGGTAGAGAAGAGGAAGGGACACTCGTCTTCAGGAGAGAAGAAACTAGAGGACTTCCCTCTCCCTCTCTCTCCCTCCTTCATTACTAGTCCTTCCTAATCAAGTGTCTCTCTTCATTTCCTCTATTCTCTACTCAACAAGAACAAGTGAAACAGTGGCTACTCCCCTCCCCCTCCCTTTCTTCCCTCTGAGGGAGTGATCTGTCTCAATCAATCGGTTCCCTCTCTACAGTCTCATTAATCACTCCTCTACACGCTCCATAGATACCCATCACACAACACGATATCCATCTATCCACGAGCACTCGCTCCATTCATTTACTTCTTATCTTCCATTATTGATTAATCAGTCTCTTTCTTTCTCTCAGGTGTGAATGGTCTCTACTGATTAGCAGCTGCTTGTATGATAAGACGGATTGATAAGGGGGAAAGGGGAACCATTCGAAATACTGACCATGAGGAAGGGACGAGTCATTCACAGAAAGAAGTATACATCCGAACACAACAAAAAAATATTTGGTTGCTACTAGGAAAATGAGGGAATGAGTAATAAATGAATGTAAAGTGCATTGGGAGAGTAATAGATGTATGATGCAAGAGAAGAGTGATTAGTCATATTGGCTACTAATGAAAAGAATGAGAAAGGAAAGAGAAGAAGAAATGTGCCATTTGGTGGAGACCAACTGTACAAATTGCAAATCTTCGTTCAGTTCTCACACGTTTCCTCTATTTTTCTCTCAGAAGATAGCGGCAAGAATATAGAAATAAACCGTAATGAATAACAAAAGACGCCTCAGGGGAGTAAAATAAATAGAAAGAGATTCAAGTTACTTGGAATGATTCAATCGAGAAGAAAAGTGAGAAAAGGATAGATTTCTGTTCAAACAAGATGAGTAGAAAAAGACAAAGGAAGGAGAGAAACTATTCATATTCGAAAAATTACGAGAATCTGTAGAATGAGTCCATAAAAATTATCAGGTCTAATCAGTCGAAAAATCTGTTACTAAAAACAAAGAAAAAAGGTTAATTAAAGTAAGCGTAATTATAAATAAGAGCGCGTATAATGGGCGTGGATGCGTCCTCTCTCTCTCTTAGATCGAAGAAGGAATACACTCACTCCCCCCATGCCCCCATTGATGAGAGAGTGAGGGATATTGAGAGAGATCAGACTGATCAGAGATATTCACTGTTGCGTAATCTATGGCGGTATTAGGGGCCAAAGGGTAGGAGAGAAGGGTCGATCGAAGGAATGAGGGGAGGGGATGGGGATGGCATGGTGAATGATTGGATTGGATGGTTGAACAGTGTCGGGTGTGACATCTGAGACCCCCGATGGTCAGTCAACAGACACCATTTCTTGTTTCTATGCAGAGAGAGAATGGATCCATCCAAGGAAAGGTGAGAAGAGGAGGGAAGGGATGGCAGGGAGGGAGGGAGGGGGGAGTCAATTGAGAAGGATGGGTCACTACAATTCGATCAATCACCGTTTCTTCACTAGGAACATCTGCATAAGTAGATTCCCTCTGGGAAGGGAAGGGGGGGGGGCACTCTGTTCAGTTGACACCATCATGTGAACCGTTTTGACTAATTCGTACCATACACCACTAGGTGATGTTAAGAGATTCAAAAACCCAACTATCATCCTCAATGTCAGAAACAAATTCCAACACAAGCGAATGAATTAATTTGAACAGCATAATTGTCCTATTTTCCGTTCACAATCGATTTCTCTCACTTATCTGTCTAATCAGAACGAATCTATCTCGCGGGAAGGTGATATCTCTTCCCCATCTCCCTTCCTTCCTACCCTCATTCCTAATACTACTCTAGTATAATCAAACCGACCTTGCCAACTTGATTCTCCATTCAAGAAAAGAAGGCAACTGATAGGTGAATTGAGAGGGGAGAAAAAGTAACGTTGATCAAACACTCGATCGAATCACAAGAAAAATGAATGAGGAAAGAGAAGGTTCGAGATCAGAATGAAAGAGTTTGGAATAGGAAAGTGAAGAGTAGAATGAGTGCCTACTCCAGATAAGGAAGAAGAGGAATAGAAGAGAGAATGGAGATAGACAATCCGAGAGGCAAACACCTTCCCTCTTCATGAGTATTCTTTGAACCAGTGTGAAGAAGACCGAAAGAGGAAGAAGAATGAGACAAAAAGAGAAGAGAGAGAAGAGAAGAGAGACACGCTTGATCTACCTTCACGGTTAAGTCAAAAGAAGAAGTGAATTCACTGTAGAGGAGGATAGAAAGACACCGTATCTGGGATAAAGAAGAGAGGGGAGAATGAGGGAGGATGAGGAGGGACCACTTTAGATCAGCAAAAAGACTGCGAATCATACCAAGTGAAAGTCATTTATGGATCTAGTGATCACTACTCTCGAAGGAAAGATGGGAGTAGAAGCATAGACTAAAGGAGGACATGGAATGAATAAGGGAGGGGAAGAAGAGAGAGAGGAGGGAGGAGGGATGGGTTCAGAGAAAGGAGAGGAGAGACACTCATTATTCATTCGAGTGACCGAAAGGATACAAGAGAAGAGACAAGGAATACATTTCGAGAATAAGCCATAGATTAGTTCATTCCTCAATCTGGATGGAAATAGGAAGAGGAAGAAGGAGAGAGATTGTGATACGAGAAGAATAGCTGTAGATGACGAGAGGGAGAGGGAGAGAGGGGGAGAAGCATAGTGACCCATCTCTCTCTTCTCTCATTCTCTTCCTTCTCCATTATATCTCTTCAGTTGACGCAACACACAAACATACGAGCCACTCCATGTTGAATCAAGTGAGAAGAGAGGAGATCAGATGGATTCGGCCTTGATCCATTCAGAGAAAGAGAGAGACCAATCACTCTTCTCTTCCTTCTTCAACCATCTATCTACCGATTCAAATTCTCCTCTGACATTGCAGCGTGAATAGTACTACCCATTCTTATCAGTGGGAAGTGTTCATTCCATCTGAGAAAGGCGCCTTAGGACTCTCTCCTTATCACACGTGTTGCAGTGATCGAGAGAGGAAGGGGAAGGGGCTTCAAACGGTCGTCCGCCCTCCTCTTCCAAACTAGTATCATATCACTTGGAAGGACACCTCACTATTGCAAATATTGACTTGGTGAAGCGAGGGGAGAAACCATCAAGTGTTCGAAAAGAGTCAATCTTCTCCATAGAGAGATGGAAAGAGTCATAAAATAGTGAGTGAGGGTAATAATTAACAGGAACATGGAGAGGAATATGAACACGAATCGAGTGAGGAGAAATAAAAGAAGAAACTAATCATCATGAAAAGGGAACTCTTCCATGGTCTCTATCCAATGGAATTGGATGATAGGACCGGAAAGAACGATAGATTCAACTGAATTGTCAATGGATACACGAATAGACCTTGGATAGATATCCATTTGGACATATCTAGTCATCTCCTGGGGAGTTTCTCCCCTTCTTCTCAATCAAATGATAACCGAGTGATTGAACAAACTCGTATCGTCTGATTGTCTCTATTCAATGAGAAACAAGAAAGAATCAAGTGATTAGAGAAAGATCAAGAAACGGTAGATCTAGACTGAGTGCACCTCTATCAACCATTCCCATTATAACTTCCTTCCTTTTGTGCAGATCCATGAAAGAAGGATAATCTTGTATACTAGGCGTGAAAAAGATTCCCCAGATGGAAGAGAGAAGAGAGAGAGAGATGCAAATAGTGAAAGAAGAAGGAAAGAGAGGATCAAGCGGGTTGAAGTTGAATAGAGAAAAGAAGTGGACGGTAAGAAGAAGTAAGAAGAATCAAGACTGTTGTAAACATGAAAGGACGATGACTACTTAGAAGGAAGAGAGACAAAGAGAGGACATGTTGATGGATAGGAAGGAAGGAAGGAAGTACTCGAATAGAAGAGAAGGAGAGATAACCTCACTCCTCTTGATAGTGAGAAAGAGATGAACGAAGGAAATGGAATGAAGCGGTCACTCCAATAGAAGAGAGAGAGGGAAATGAGGGAGTGAGAAGGAGAGAAAGAGATTCCCTTCTCTAGTCTTCTCCCCATCTCCAGACCTCCCTTGGTAACAATGACAATTTGATTAGCGTCCCGCTCATTCCCTCTTTGCAAGTGGAAATGGAAGGGGAATTGAGACTAGATCACATTTGAACTATTCTATTACTTCTCTCATCAATTAGCTAGCCATCCACTGTAAGTGAGTGACATTGCAATGGAACGGATGAAGAGTATCACAAAGCAGGAATAATCAAAGACTGAGTATGATGCTACAGTGAATGTTGGTCGGAATGCTTGAAGAAGAGACACTGAGAGAGGAATGACTCATCAACTCACATAGAGTATCGAGTGGGTAGAGGGAACACTATGGTCATTCCTCCCTCCCTTCCTCTTCTCCTTTTCTTCCTTCGAGGTCTTGTTCCCATCCTAAGCGCAACGAGGCATGAAAATGGGCGTAAACTCAGAGTCTTCCTTCTTTTTCCTATCGGCACACATCCATATGTACACGGTTTGAATATATGATGAATGAAGGGAAGAAATAGAATGGGAAGAGAAATCATTGGGAGAAACACCTGTTAGAATCCATCATCGACTCATCTATTCGAAAGGGAATGATCAATATGCCATTTACAGATTCCATTGAGGGGGTTCAAAACTCCCAAGATTCGTCTGAATCTGAGTACTTCGTATGCATAACTTGAATGAGTAGTTCTCGCTTCACTCCCACTCTCGGAATAGGACAGAGGCTATCTCTAGTACTCTTCACTCCTTTTCATTGTGAGAATTCTCTCAAGTTATGGCTAATGTAGAGGCGGTCAGTTGAAAGAATGGAAAGTGGAATAGACCACCAGTGCACTCGATTTGAAGCCCCCCATGGGAGGAATAGTGATTGCAATCAAGAGAGAAATACGAAAGAAACTTTGAATGACTGAACAATCGAGAGTACGCAACAATTGAGGAGAAGTCTTAAGGGAATTGACGACAAGGAAAAAAAGGAGAAAGGAATTGAGGGGAAACATTTACGGAAAGGTTCTCACGAGGGGAATGAGTTGATGAGAGAAAGAGACATTGAACCGACTCTCAAGGAGAGATTCAACTACTCAATCAAACTAAATTCCCAGAGAAAGAAGAAAGAGTTACGCGCACTTCTCTTAAATCCATACCACTTTTCGTTTCTAGAATGAATGACATTCACTCAACTCACTTGATCCCTCTTCCATCTTAGTGGCTGTGGGGTCAGAACCTAAACTGAAATAGACTGAACACAAAACAATTAACCACTCGCAGAAGAAAATTTTAGAATGATGGAGTTTTAAGCGTACAGCTGATGCCATTCCTTCTAATGTTAATATTTCTCTTGGATAACCGAGAAACAAAGAGTTTGAAAGATTTACGAGGCTTAACATCGACTAAACCCTCGAGACGACATTTTTTGTGCACCCTTGGCTAATCCATTGAAAAACGAGAAGGCATAAAAAGAGATAGAGGGGAGGGTCGCTTGAAATATGGTAAACGGAAGAGAAAGTAGTTCAAGAGTCAACGGCAATTATCGCGCAAACAATAATTATAAATGAAACAAAAGAAACAAAGATGGAAAAACGAGTAAATTTGAAAACAGGGAATATCCTGAAATTTGAATATATTCGATATAGTAAAAGTACCGTAATATGTACCGTAATCTGGCGGGATTTCGAAAGTCTACTGTAATTTATTGTTGACTGATTATTTTTATGTGGTTTTAATTATTATATTTCCAATGTTTATAACACACGAGTCAGTTGGTGACTCTCTACACTAGGGGTACTTTTTGCCTCACGTTCCCACCTCACTCACGGAGGACCTTACAATGTGATGCCATTTATCTCAGAGGCGGCTGAAAATTTACGATGTCCAACAGATCAAGAGAAAACGAGAGAAAAGCGAAGGACGAGTTATAAGAGTAGTTGGTGAAGTGGAGAATTTGAAGTCGATAAGTAAGAGAATACCAAGTAATTCCTTAATTGTGAGTACATATTGGTAGGTGGAATCTTCTGAACTTGCCCAAACGTATCTAGATAGACGATTCCTGTTCATTATTAGCAACAATTGAATATTTCATCCATAGTTTCTCATAGGTGATAAGCTATCACTTGTATCAATCTAGCTACCGTTCTGCTGTTTACTGGAAATGTGACGAATTATACGATTTTGCATAAATCAATAAGAAGTGAATATTTCATTACAATGTTAATCTTCACATTTCCATAATATATTATCCATTCTCTCTTTCCTTTTTCGTCTTCTCCGTTTATTTCTACTCTCTGCTCGTCCGATGTCCGGTATAAAGAACGTTCGTCTCTCTTTTCTTACAATCAACTTCATCTCTCAATATTTTCCAGCTTGGTAAAAACCTCAAGAAAACATTTAACAATGTAAAGGACAAATTTAAGCACAATAAGCACAAGGTCAATTTAAACTTTGATGCTTCCGAATGTAATGCTTTTAGGATGATGGAAATCATAAACCTCCTCCTCCTCCACAGAAAAGTAGCGATAATGATAAAGTTGGTCAAAAGAAGAAGCCAGATACGGTAGAAGAGAGAACACAACATGATAATGATGCTGCTGCTGCTGCAGCCACTGCATTACTCAAAAAGAATATCAAACCTACTTCCACCCCCAGTAAGTTACCGTATCTCTCACAGATACAGTACTCATATCAATCGGCACGTGAATGATTTGAGCATCTCCTAACGTGACTTCTCCAGCGGTTCCTTCTCCAGCGGGGAGTTGTGAGAGAATCGATGACTCGAAAGTACGGTAGTCTGAGAGTACTTTGAGGAAGAAGAATACTGTATTTGTAGGGTGATAAAGATCAATCAGAGAGTGGAGCAACAGCAAAAAGTATAAAGGATGCTGGAGTATCTGATCATTTCGGACATTTTCTCGATCAGATTGGTATGATGACAGAGAAGAGGAAAGAATGATGACAATCATAATGAACTTTGAGCGGGAAAAGGATGGCCTACTGTAGCAGAAGAGTTCAAGACTGGCTACCGTACTGTGAGATTCCATCCACTGATCACTGAAACTCAATTGATTCAAATAGAATGCGGAAGTGAATCGAACAACTCGTTATGTAATCGGCTTCAATGTTCCTCCCGATGGAGATTTCTACGATGCTAATCGAGTTGAATTGGAATTGAGTAAAACACCCGCTAATGATCCTCGATTCATCCTTGCTGCCGTGAGAATTAAGACGATTGACTAAGAATGACGTCATCTCTAAGGTTCCTGACACGAGTATCACGAGCAAGGAAACCTTCTGGAGAATGATCTACGATGTGAGATACTGTATCGTCACCAATCGACAACTGAATCTATTCAGTCCACTCCCTCACTCGTTATGTTCGTTGAGAATTATGAAGAAGAGAAGAAAGATTCTAAAGAAAGTGAGAGATATGAGAGTTGAATAGTGATGATGCAATGCTTTGAGAACCTTTCGTTCCATGGAATAAGGGAGATACGAAAGATTACGGAAAGATGACTGTGAACAACAAGGTATCTACCCCTCTTCTCCCAATTGATCTTTGATCTTTCTCAGAAGACAACAACAGACTGTACAATGAATGCAATGCTGGAAGTTCTTCCTGAGGGTATTTCATCATCTCTATCCAATCAATTAATCTATTCCCTTCAGGATGCTCTAACTCAATTATTACTCGATTCGTACAAGTTTTCAAGTGGCCGGAGACTGTAACATTGATATCTCTAATCTTTAATCTTTGATCTTTGATCTCTTCAGGTACTCGGTGATCCCGATGGTTCATCTCGCAACGCGGCTCTTCATGCTGTTCGAATGATCAAAGATGAAGTTGATCTTTGATCTTTGAACCTTCTAATTTGAATTCCTCTTGAGAAGGGACCGATACTCATTGTATGTAACAATGGATGTGGAAGGAGTGCCATGTTCGTTATGCTTCATGCTATTCTCACTAAGTTGAATGCAAGAATGAAAGTGAATGTAAGTGATTAACCAACCCCTTTTGATCTTTGATCTTTCCTGCTTCAGATGCCATTGATGCTTGGAACATTGAGATCGGATCGATGGGGAGCCATTCAGACAGTGGAGCAATATCTGACACTCCATCTATTGATTCTCGATTACATCAGAGTGAATACAAACTGAAAGGATTCAATCGATAATTATTGTCATTATAGTCAAAGTTCCCTAAACTGAAAGAGCAAAGTTCATCGATGAAGAAGAGTTTGAATGCATACGTTGAGAAGACGTACAATAAGAAGAAGTGAACAATCTAACCTTCAACTTCTTCCCATTTAGTAATCTTAAAATTCAATAAACACACTTCATATTGAAACAACTGCGTCTATTGATACAATACATGGTAGATAGATACAATATCGACAGTCCAACTGCTGAAAACTCTGGGCTCTACTCCACTTCCACTGCTACAGTACCTGGCTGCTACAGTACCCGGCTGCTACAGTACCCCTCTACCGTACCCGGCTAAAACCCTCAATTGTGAAAGTACATGTATAGAAATAAGCAACATCGTTACCAAGCCTCCGTGGCGCAATCGGCAGCGCGTTCGGCTGTTAACCGAAAGGTCGGTGGTTCGAACCCACCCGGGGGCGTATCTTTTGGTCCCTCATAGTTCCACTCTCTCAATTTTGAAAATCTTTCTTTTTATATTTGAGAGTCAACATCTGTTCGATGAATATTTATCGATAGTGTCTAACATTTAACGTAAATAGTACAAGTAAGAAGAGGTAAGTGCAATCACAGGAAATGAGATTCATATGACAAGAATTGAACCCGATGAATAATTAGAATAATGAGGCCGTCTCATTCTGCTTATTCTTGAAATATTCAACAACTGCATCCAAATTGAGACAATCGTCATTGCTATTAGGAGGACACGATACGGGAATGTCCACTAAGACTCCTGAAAAAGATTGATTGAGAGATGTATCCAATAATCAATGGATATAAGACACCCTAAACACGCATGTTCCCGTTCGCAAACTAGAAATGGTGCTAAACAAAAGTTGGAGTACTCCGACTTTAAGGAAAATCGGAAATTCCGAATTTTAAAATTGAAGTCAAAATCCGGGTTTTTGGCCTTATTTTGCAGAAGCAACTCCAAGTTTTGCGGGTCGCCTTATAGTTGAAGTTGCTTCAACTTTTGCAAAACTTGTGTTTTTTTTTTGATGATTGAAAATTGAAGATTGTTGCAGATGACTGTGTGCGTGCTCATGGGGACGATTGATGTGCTGCGCATTTTTTATTCAACAACATTTACAATGCGCAGCTGACAACAAAAGTTCAAATGAATGCTTTATGTAATAAAGGAGATCGTACAAATGACAAAGCACATCAAATACACTACAATTGGTGTTTGCAAAACTATCTAGTATCGATAATTGCAAGACTACAAACGATAATCACATAACTATATTCCATAATCGCAAAACTACAATCGATAATTAAAAAACTAAAATCGATGATTACAAAATTTCAACCGATATTTGCAAGACTACATGTGATAATTACAATAATACATTATGCAAAAACGCGACTGGAATCTAAGTTTCAATAATTGATTGATACAGAAAACAATTAACTCAAATGAAAAAATTAGAGCAGTTGATTAAAAATGATGATGTTAGTAACGGGAGGGGGTTTTGTGGAAGAGGAGGAATGCCTCACAGAATCAACAACTGCATGTTCCCTCGATGATTCGAGAAATTACAAAAATAAAGCTTATTGAATCACTACAATTTGCACTCATGCTTATGGCATGCTTATGGCAATTCGATCTGTTCGTGGCATTTCGCCATTTTCTCCTTTTCATCTCTCAATAACGTGCACTTCTAACCGAGGGATGAGAGGGACGACACAACGATTTGTAGGGGCATTCCTAGAACCCCTCCCTTCTTTGGGCACAATTGCGAGCCTCTGGTCCATTGTACTACGGCTGGTGAACAGTGTGGAAAGACTTGTTCAGAGTCCACGGGCCCAGCGAAATCAAAATCGCGCGTTCGAGCATTCTGGGGGCACTCAGGGCATCCACGGGCATAACTTCTTAACTATTGGTCTGGATACGAGACCTCGACCGTCATGCCTATTTTCGACCCTGACCGTTCAGCCATTTCTGAACAGAAATGGGTCGGAGTGGGTCGGAGAAAACGCCAAAGTTATCAGATAAAGAAAAACTTTCTATTGGGTGCTCAGGACACCCCTGGGAGTGCTTTGGGCTCAATTACAATCCTCTGGCGCAATGTCCTACGACCGCCAAAATTCCAACTTTCATAGAGTCGCAGGAGAGAACGGAATTTAAAAGGAGCATAAGGACCCTCTAGGCATGCTCAGGGTACCAGTAGGAATCGCCCATTCACTTTTGGTCTGGATTCGTCACCATGAGTGTCATCACATTTTTCGACCCTGACGGTCCAGCCCTTTGTGGACGGAAATGGGAAGGAGTCAAGAAAATGTAAAGCGTTTCAGATCGAGACAATACTTTCTATTCGATACTCAGGACACTCCTGGGAGTGATTTAGGCTCAATTGCGAGCCTCTGGCGCTATGTAATGCGTACCGGAGAAAAGTAACGTATTTCACTACCCAGTGTTTTCCGACAAGTATTTCGGGGTGGAAATTTTGAGCTGAATCCTCCGGAATGGCGCGGACGGGTTATCAGCTAATCTTACTAGCGCGTATGGGCACCAAAGGGACCACCTAAAGACCCCCGTACACATCGCAAGTTATACCTCCAGCACCTAAAATATAAACTTTCACAAGTCCCAGAAGCGAGCAGAGTCGAAGCATCACTCAAGGGGTGCTCAGGGACCCCATGGGCATCACCTATTCACTATTGGCCCCAAACCGACACCATGTCTGTCACCCCTATTTCCGGGTCTCACCACGAAAAAAAGTGGGCGGAGTCAGGAGTTCCCTCTCTCTAGCCTGATCAGAGAGGCTTTCCCTTCCCTCTATCTAGTCTGTTCAGATAGACTCCCCTTCCCTATCTATCGTCTGGTCGGATAGCCCACTCCACTGTAATTAGAAAAAAAGTGACGGTAGAAACGCAGATCGAAGAGAGGGGAAAGGGAGGAGTGCGAAGGGAAGGTGGTCGTTATGAATATTGCGGAAGACTTTCTCACCCTTTTCCCTTCCTCCTCTCTACCAAACGCGAGATCCTCCCCTTCCCTTTGCGGGGCTGCACAAGTGAGAGAAAGGAATGACTGCGCTCGATTAACTGGTAGTAAGCAGAGAAGGGAAGGGGTCAGTCGGTGCTCTGTCGGATGAGAACTTTACGACAAGAGAGACAACTGTTATGAAAGGGATCATATTGCGAAATAGTTCTCATCCGACATAATGCCGGTCAAACTATCTCGAATTCCCCAATCCCGAAGTATCAACCCTACCATGCACTCGACACAAGAAAACAAGGGTGAGAAGGCAAGAGGGAGGGGGAGGGGTGCTATGGGAAGAGATGAAAGGGGCGTTTTCACTGATTCCTGGTCTGACTGATAACTGATGATTTTTAAATAGCATGAATTCGGCCAATTCCCCCCCCCCCTTCCCTTGTTGTCTTTTTTTCTCACTGCAAACAGTCAAGCACATACAAATAATACAAACAAAAACAGTCGAGACCAGTCAAAACACGAAGAGGCGTATGACGAAATGAGCAGCTAACGCTTAGATGATCGTGGTCATAAGCTGGTGTGTGGTCGTGAACAGGCTCCCTTGTGATGGGACGGGCGTCGAAGACATTGCGCGGCCTGTGGAATGATGTAATTAAAATTGATTTAAAATAAACATTTCTCGACGGACACTAATGGAAAGAGCCGAGTAAACAGCCGGCACAATCGATATTTGAAAAGCAATATCGCAAAAGAAAATTATTGTACTGTGAGAATCAAAGCCGTAGCAAAACTAATCGACGGACAAGGATGTAGCGAGTAAACATCGGAACACTAAAATCGGATGTCATGCTGTGCCTAGTTTTGATGAAATCATATTTTCGTTTCACTTTTTTTACTGAAAATTGTATTTTTATAAGTTTTATTATGAGCTGCATTCATATTCAGTTGAAAAAAATTAAATGAAAAGCGAATTTAACCAAAATCTGTGACAGCATGACATCCGATTTTTGTGTTCCGATGCTTACTCGCTACATCCTTGTCCGTCGAATAGTTTTGCTACGGCTTTGATTCTCACAGTAATTATGATTATTATCGTACCGGTGTGGTAGTGAAGGACAGCGTCACCGTGGTCCAAGCGCGCAGCAAAATCGGCGAGCCAGTCGGGGACGAGCCATTGCGCGGCGAGACAATTATAGCCTGGAGTAGTTATTATGAAGTTGTGTTAAGAAAATTTAATATTTATTCGGGCAGTGAATAAAGGCGCTGCTCGTGGCATCTTCTTGATGCCGTTTAACGACGACTTTTTAATTAGATTTAGTGATAAAATATCACGCCCTGCACAAAATGAAAGACGAAACGACACAGTTAACTCAATAATGCTAAGCGAAAACTTTTGATTATCCTAATATTTCCGATTTTAGAGTACACTCCTCACCGTTGTATATTGCGCAGCTATCGTCATTCATCGGGGAGTGGTGTTGACAGTGCGCCGCTTCATTCCCGCATCGCGGTGTGATCGTTTGTTTCCTGAGTGGAAGAAATTATAATGTCGAAGTGAACAAAGAAGTAAAGCGAATTGTAGTAAGTATAATCAGAAAAGGTCAGAAACCAAGTGCGAATTCGCCACGCGTTCGGGGTTTATTTTAGCAAGTGATACCTAATGCACGTGTTTGAAACGAGCTTGCCTCAAAGAAGTGTTTAAATGGTGGCCAATTAGACGCAAAATAATCCTAAAACAGCAAACAATCAAAAAGCGAAGGAAGCACAAATTAGCAAGCACAAGAACCAAAGCGAAAACTCGAACAATCACGTTTCTATTACTGACGCGTTTCATTCTCAACCAAGGCGCACTTCATTCTCAGCGCAAATCGAGTGCTTAAACTTCAGAACGGCAAATGTAAAGCTATGCGAATGAAATAGAATCATCGAGCGATGAAATCGCTAAGGAAAGGGGACGCGAGACAAGGGGGAAAACGTGCAAAAACACGTTTCCGGAACTTTCCATCTTTCACCGTCTGACTCTCTCGCCTCCCCGCACTCTCTCGGCGTGTGCGCGCTCCAAGCTCCGCCCCCTCGTCTCCTCAGCCAAGCTCCGCCCCCTCCCATCTTGCCCTGGGTCCAAGAAACGTGTTTTTGCAGGTTTTCTCCCTTGCCTCGCGGCGGAATCCCCGTGATGTAGCTGCGTATCAATACGTAAACAATGCGTAATCACCTTAACGCGTTTGTCGTGCCTATCAACGTGTTCTAGCTACTCTGGTATTGGATCACTATTAGTACACTAATAAAAGGGGGCGTGGCCAGTGATCACTATTAGTACACTAAAGAGAGACGGGCAGAATCAGGAGCTTTCCTTCCCTAATAGTACACTAAAGAAATCACTATTAGTACACTAAAGCCGGGCCGCGATAAGGTCCTCTAACATTGCGCGCATGATGTGCTGCTTGCGCGCAAGATGTAGCGCATTTTTGGTGCCCGATTAATTGGGTTCAAATTTTCATGTTATCGATTGTCTCGATTGTTTACGAGTTTTGTTGTGTATATTTTGCAAGTAGTACTTTCACATAGAGTGAGATAATGTTCTATCTCACTCCATGTACCCTTTGTTATTGTATTTCGTGGCATCTGCCTCCTTTCTACTTGTGCATCCGCCTCAATCCTCGACCCTTGCAAGATCACTGATGAAAAGAGGGAACTGCTACATGGATTCAAGGGAAGGGTATGTTAGGAATAGGTGGAGTTGTAGTTATACCTTATTCATTTCAGTAAAATGCGTTCAAGACGGCCTGTTCGAATGAAGAATCATGCAAATTCGTCCATGATCGGGAGGAATTGAAGGTGCCCACTCAGGTGATAACTGTAGTACCCTGCCCTAGCGTTACACCGTATCCTTTTTTAGCTGCACTTTCACATGGATCCCAAGTACAATACGAAATTCTATGAGAAGAACTTTGAACGTGACGGAGAGTGCAAGTAAGTTGTTAATCTTTGATCTCTGATTATTTTTCTCTCTCAGATACGGTTCTCGCTGCATGTACATCCATCGTCGTAGAGAGGACAATGATCTACTACAGTATCGATTAATGCTCTTCTTCTTCATTTCATGAGCTGTTTAAGGATTTCTACTAAAGATGTTGTTGTTGTAGTTTTGAAGATTACTTTGTTTCATTAATTGTATGTCGTTTCAAATGCTATCCCGATAAATTCCTGCTATATCGAATCCGAGTTCAAACGGGGACACCGAAAGACGATTTCACTTACAGTAATCCAATTCACTATTAGTACACTAATACGAGCCCCTCCCCTCCCTCTCGAATCACTAATAGTACACTAAAGACGAC
>LS486560.1:92031-137823 GCA_900490705.1 Pristionchus arcanus
AAACGAAAATATGATTTCATCAAAACTAGGCACAGCATGACATCCGATTTTAGTGTTCCGATGTTTACTCGCTACATCCTTGTCCGTCGAATAGTTTTGCTACGGCTTTGATTCTCACAGTACAATAATTTTCTTTTGCGATATTGCTTTTCAAATATCGATTGTGCCGGCTGTTTACTCGGCTCTTTCCATTAGTGTCCGTCGAGAAATGTTTATTTTAAATCAATTTTAATTACATCATTCCACAGGCCGCGCAATGTCTTCGACGCCCGTCCCATCACAAGGGAGCCTGTTCACGACCACACACCAGCTTATGACCACGATCATCTAAGCGTTAGCTGCTCATTTCGTCATACGCCTCTTCGTGTTTTGACTGGTCTCGATTGTTTTTGTTTGTATTATTTGTATGTGCTTGACTGTTTGCAGTGAGAAAAAAAGACAACAAGGGAAGGGGGGGGGGGAATTGGCCGAATTCATGCTATTTAAAAATCATCAGTTATCAGTCAGACCAGGAATCAGTGAAAACGCCCCTTTCATCTCTTCCCATAGCACCCCTCCCCCTCCCTCTTGCCTTCTCACCCTTGTTTTCTTGTGTCGAGTGCATGGTAGGGTTGATACTTCGGGATTGGGGAATTCGAGATAGTTTGACCGGCATTATGTCGGATGAGAACTATTTCGCAATATGATCCCTTTCATAACAGTTGTCTCTCTTGTCGTAAAGTTCTCATCCGACAGAGCACCGACTGACCCCTTCCCTTCTCTGCTTACTACCAGTTAATCGAGCGCAGTCATTCCTTTCTCTCACTTGTGCAGCCCCGCAAAGGGAAGGGGAGGATCTCGCGTTTGGTAGAGAGGAGGAAGGGAAAAGGGTGAGAAAGTCTTCCGCAATATTCATAACGACCACCTTCCCTTCGCACTCCTCCCTTTCCCCTCTCTTCGATCTGCGTTTCTACCGTCACTTTTTTTCTAATTACAGTGGAGTGGGCTATCCGACCAGACGATAGATAGGGAAGGGGAGTCTATCTGAACAGACTAGATAGAGGGAAGGGAAAGCCTCTCTGATCAGGCTAGAGAGAGGGAACTCCTGACTCCGCCCACTTTTTTTCGTGGTGAGACCCGGAAATAGGGGTGACAGACATGGTGTCGGTTTGGGGCCAATAGTGAATAGGTGATGCCCATGGGGTCCCTGAGCACCCCTTGAGTGATGCTTCGACTCTGCTCGCTTCTGGGACTTGTGAAAGTTTATATTTTAGGTGCTGGAGGTATAACTTGCGATGTGTACGGGGGTCTTTAGGTGGTCCCTTTGGTGCCCATACGCGCTAGTAAGATTAGCTGATAACCCGTCCGCGCCATTCCGGAGGATTCAGCTCAAAATTTCCACCCCGAAATACTTGTCGGAAAACACTGGGTAGTGAAATACGTTACTTTTCTCCGGTACGCATTACATAGCGCCAGAGGCTCGCAATTGAGCCTAAATCACTCCCAGGAGTGTCCTGAGTATCGAATAGAAAGTATTGTCTCGATCTGAAACGCTTTACATTTTCTTGACTCCTTCCCATTTCCGTCCACAAAGGGCTGGACCGTCAGGGTCGAAAAATGTGATGACACTCATGGTGACGAATCCAGACCAAAAGTGAATGGGCGATTCCTACTGGTACCCTGAGCATGCCTAGAGGGTCCTTATGCTCCTTTTAAATTCCGTTCTCTCCTGCGACTCTATGAAAGTTGGAATTTTGGCGGTCGTAGGACATTGCGCCAGAGGATTGTAATTGAGCCCAAAGCACTCCCAGGGGTGTCCTGAGCACCCAATAGAAAGTTTTTCTTTATCTGATAACTTTGGCGTTTTCTCCGACCCACTCCGACCCATTTCTGTTCAGAAATGGCTGAACGGTCAGGGTCGAAAATAGGCATGACGGTCGAGGTCTCGTATCCAGACCAATAGTTAAGAAGTTATGCCCGTGGATGCCCTGAGTGCCCCCAGAATGCTCGAACGCGCGATTTTGATTTCGCTGGGCCCGTGGACTCTGAACAAGTCTTTCCACACTGTTCACCAGCCGTAGTACAATGGACCAGAGGCTCGCAATTGTGCCCAAAGAAGGGAGGGGTTCTAGGAATGCCCCTACAAATCGTTGTGTCGTCCCTCTCATCCCTCGGTTAGAAGTGCACGTTATTGAGAGATGAAAAGGAGAAAATGGCGAAATGCCACGAACAGATCGAATTGCCATAAGCATGCCATAAGCATGAGTGCAAATTGTAGTGATTCAATAAGCTTTATTTTTGTAATTTCTCGAATCATCGAGGGAACATGCAGTTGTTGATTCTGTGAGGCATTCCTCCTCTTCCACAAAACCCCCTCCCGTTACTAACATCATCATTTTTAATCAACTGCTCTAATTTTTTCATTTGAGTTAATTGTTTTCTGTATCAATCAATTATTGAAACTTAGATTCCAGTCGCGTTTTTGCATAATGTATTATTGTAATTATCACATGTAGTCTTGCAAATATCGGTTGAAATTTTGTAATCATCGATTTTAGTTTTTTAATTATCGATTGTAGTTTTGCGATTATGGAATATAGTTATGTGATTATCGTTTGTAGTCTTGCAATTATCGATACTAGATAGTTTTGCAAACACCAATTGTAGTGTATTTGATGTGCTTTGTCATTTGTACGATCTCCTTTATTACATAAAGCATTCATTTGAACCGGTAATGTATTGCTCTTGCACACTTCCTATGTTGCTCTTCTAGTATTGTCACTGCTATCGTGATTGGCGTGTTTTTCTTGGTCGCAGAATAAACGCCATCTTCGAATTCCCATCATCTTCACTGCAGTCAAAATGGGGTGAAAGAGGGCAAGTGCAAAAATAGAAGCACTTTCACGATTTTACCAAAAGTTGGAGTTACTCTAACTTTTGGCTTTTTTGAAGTACTTCAAAGTCCGAAAAAAACCGCTTAAAATTGAAGCGATGATTTTTGTGAAAACGTTTGCGAACGGGAACCACCGTGCTAAGGGTGTCTTATATCTTACCTGCAACACATGCAGTCATGAAACAAGTGACTGATCCAGCTACCAATGCTCTGATTACAACCTGCAATCGATAGTATAATGATTGAATTAGATCTACCGTATACCTTAGCGAAGGTAGCTTTCCTCTTAGGACACATTCCTCCCAGGATTCCAAGCTGACTTCCAATCATTGAAATATTTGAGAATCCACAGAGAGCGTACGTCGCAATCATTTGAGCTCTCGCCTGCAATGAATATTCGAAGTAACGAAAGAGTTGGATGATATCTGACCCCAGTAAGAGTTCCACTTCTAATCATATCAGCCAGACTTTGATAGGCAATGAATTCATTGAGAACTGTCTTCATTCCCATCAATTGAGCCACTTTGAGAGTCTCGTCGAGATTCACCTGATCAAGAATCATTTTCCATTCATTGATCTTTGATCTTTAGACTAACCTGAGGATCAGGAGCATCCGAAGCTCCCATCATGTATGCAAGAGGGAAGAAACAGTATCCAAGGATCTCCTACAATCGATAATTAGGATGCTAAAGACAAGGGTAGATGGCTGACATTGAATGATAGTTCAGGATATCCGACCAATCCTCCCAACCATGCAATGGATGCATTGAGGAAAGCAAGAAGAGCGAGATAGACAATCAGATTTGCACCTGAAGAGAGAAAGAGATGGATCGATTCATTAGGAAGATGGAACTGACCTATCTCAAACACGAATTTTGATGAATGAACTGCTCCATTGGATATACATTCCAGAATATTCGTCTCCTCCCTAAAAATGATCAAATTCCATCTCAGTCTCAATCTCATTCACTGACATTTTCTTGAACTTGAAGTCTGAAATTTTCTTCTGTGAAGATACTTGAATCTCGGGATAGAGAAGTTTGGCCACTCCGAGAGAAGCTCCTGCTGACATTACTGAGGCAGAGAGGAGATAGGAAGGACAGGCCTAGAGAAAGGGAGGAATAAGGGGAGAGGAGAGGGGAAGATGGACTTACTCCGAAGGAAATGTATGCAGAGAAGAGAGAACCAGCAATACATGCGAAACCTGCTGTCATCACAGCATGAATCTGAAGAATAGAAGGAATGACCTTTGGGGGGGTGTGACAATTCGGCAAATGCATTTGGGCAAACGACATTTTGGCAACTTGGCACAACTCGGTTGGAAATTGTCCTAGGACCATGGGGTGACATCATTGTGGTCACTATCAGTTACACTATCATATCACTAATTTGATCTTTGATCTTTGTCCAGTCGACGACATTTCGGCAACTGTTCATAACTTTGCCCAAATTCATACTAGAGTGTCGTGGTCGGTACCGTTCGACTCCTACTGTCCTCCCCTATTCATTGCTGAACTGATCTTTGGTCTTTGAGCGCTCGACGACATTTCGGCAACTTGCTGTATTGTGTCTCCCACTCAACTTTTTCTTACAATTGGGAAATTATTCGAATCCTTCTGGCCCCCTTCACCCATATATCTGAGTTGATCTTTGATCTCTGAGCTTCCGACGACATTTCGGCAACTTTCTAGATCGTGGATCTCGAACAACTTTTGCATGCAATTAGAATACTGTTCAATTGCTACTGACCTCCACTACCCATTTCCAGGTTGACCTTTGGTCTTTGAGCCTCAGACGACATTTCGGCAACTTGCTGTATTGTGGTCCCCAATCAACTTTTTTCGTGAAATTAAAGTACTATTCTACTCCTACTGACCTCCCCTATCCAGTGCTGAGATGATCTTCAATATTTGAGCATCGCCGACATTTCGGCAACTTGTTGTATTGTGTCTCCCACTCAACTTTTTCTTACAATTGGGACATTATTCGAATCCTTCTGGCCCCCTTCACCCATATATCTGAGTTGATCTTTGATCTCTGAGCTTCCGACGACATTTCGGCAACTTTCTAGATCGTGGATCTCGAACAACTTTTGCATGCAATTAGAATACTGTTCAATTGCTACTGACCTCCACTACCCATTTCCAGGTTGACCTTTGGTCTTTGAGCCTCAGACGACATTTCGGCAACTTGCTGTATTGTGGTCCCCAATCAACTTTTTTCGTGAAATTAAAGTACTATTCTACTCCTACTGACCTCCCCTATCCAGTGCTGAGATGATCTTCAATATTTGAGCATCGCCGACATTTCGGCAACTTGTTGTATTGTGACTCTCAACCAACTTTTGCATGCAATTGAGTTATTGTTTTTTTCTGAGAAATAGGAAGATGAGATTACGAGGAGTAAAACAGTAATTTAATTTCACGAAAAAAGTTGATTGGGGACCACAATACAGCAAGTTGCCGAAATGTCGTCTGAGGCTCAAAGACCAAAGGTCAACCTGGAAATGGGTAGTGGAGGTCAGTAGCAATTGAACAGTATTCTAATTGCATGCAAAAGTTGTTTAAGATTCACGATATAGAAAGTTGCTGAAATGTCGTCGGAAACTCAGAGATCAAAGATCAACTCAGATATATGGGTGAAGGGGGCCAGAAGGAATCGAATAATATCCCAATTGTAAGAAAAAGTTGAGTGGGAGACACAATACAGCAAGTTGCCGAAATGTCGTCGAGCGCTCAAAGACCAAAGATCAGTTCAGCAATGAATAGGGGAGGACAGTAGGAGTCGAACGGTACCGACCACGACACTCTAGTATGAATTTGGGCAAAGTTATGAACAGTTGCCGAAATGTCGTCGACTGGACAAAGATCAAAGATCAAATTAGTGATATGATAGTGTAACTGATAGTGACCACAATGATGTCACCCCATGGTCCTAGGACAATTTCCAACCGAGTTGTGCCAAGTTGCCGAAATGTCGTTTGCCGAAATGCATTTGCCGAGATGTCGTTTGCCGAAAATGAAGTTGCCGAGTTGACACCCCCCCCCCGACCTTTGATCTTTGATCTCCTCCTCACCTCACTAGAAGTCATTGTCTCAAGTGCAGGTTCGATCAAGATAGCAGCTTCAGTCTAGAAAGATCAAAGTTCAACGAGGAAAGAAGAGGGAATGAACCTGTCCGAGGAAAATGCATGCAGCAGCATTGAGAGATTCAGCTGATGTCGTTCCAAGGGAATATTGCATGAGAAGACCAACCTAAGGGAGGATTGATCTTTGATCTTTCTTCCCTTCTGATAGACTAACCACTTTGAGAACAGCCTCGATAACTCCCAAATAATAGAGAACGGAAACGATTGCACCGAAGTAAATAATGATTTGAAGACTCTGCAGATGAACAAATCATTCAAAGATGAGAAGGTTTCAATAAACCAATTCAAAGTGGAGAAAGCGTCAAAATATCAAAATGAAATCTATGCTTACGGTGTAGAGGAAGATAGATCCGAATCCGCAGATATTGGGAGGATCAGAGACGAATCCATAGGTGAAAGCTGTTCCCACCATGGTGTAGTCGAGGAATGTTACTACCTGAACAATATTGATTGATTGCCATTGGAGGATCCTAAAGTGTACCTGGTCACTAGCCCATGAGAGTGCATCTCTTCCTCCATCCCATTTGAGTACAATCAATCCAATAATGAACTGCTGAACTACTCCTCCAATCACAGGACGCCATTTGATCTCAAGATTTCTCTATTTAGTCATGATTATTCCTTCCATTCATTTCGATCTTCTTATCTCCAATGCACCCAAAAGAATGAAATGGAGACTAACTCGATGAGGATTAGCAGACATTAACACACACAGTACGACATACATTATTATTCCTGAAATGGTCCTACTTTCAATCAAGTAATTATTGATTAATCAACCTCCGAATGATCTCAGTCTCGCCTCATTACTCGATGCATCCCAAATAATCCATCCGAAGAATCCTCCAAGGACGATTATTGCGATTACTCTGTAGAGAGATGATGAACGAAAGAGAATTGAATGAACTCACGAAGGAAGAACGGGAATATTACAGAATAGACTCCATGTGAAGACTCGCTCGATTCCATGACCACAATTCTAAAGAAGATAATGAAGATGAGAAGAGAGGGAATGGACCTTACATCGAATGCTTCTTCATTCTTTGCATAGAGTGGTTTGACGATGTATCGATAGATGAGATAACAAGCAATGTAGAGATAAATAAGGGAGAACATAACTACGGGGAAGAGGGCTCCTGAAGTAGGTAATTCATTGTTCTATTCTCTTTTTATTGTTTGTTCTTTCATTTCCTCATCATGAACACATTTCCTTTTATATTTCTCATTTCTTCGAACACGTCTAGACACAATGCGAGTTCTCTATTTGATTCTCATAAACGAATTGATCTTCGATCGTCTCAATAAAACCTTATCAGTGAATGTTATCTCTCTTTTTTGACATTGAGCCGCTTGTAACGCTCTCATCAACTAATCCCCAATCAATTTGGAATGAAGGATAGATGAGGAAAAGAGACTAACCTTCGAATGAATATGCAATTGAGAATCCAAGATAAATATGAGCTCCGATAATAATTGCTATACCAAATGCCCATTGAACCCATCTGAAAGATACCCATTGAGACGAAAACGATTATAAATTGAACTTACTTCACCCATCTCTTCTCTTCCTTGAATGATATCAACTTGTCTTCATCGAAAGACTCGTCCTCTCCCATTGGTTTCAACTCCCAAGCCTCCCCCATTACCTCAATTTGCACGATCAATCTCGATATAATTTATAAATGAAGAGAGAAATTAAAAGCTCTAAAATCATAAGGACAAGAATGGACTGCAGAAGGAATGAAGAATGAATAGGATGAGAATAAGAAGGAGGAGGGGATTATTGATAAGGGAATGAATGCAACTAGAAGCAAAGTGATAGAGAGAGACAACGTGATTGGTTTAGACACAAAGACGAATCAGAGGGAGGGAAGAAAGGGAAGGAGGGGGAGGTGACTGATATGGAAGACATTAATCCTGTTAGGAGAAAACTCAGATATAATGGAGGGAAAACGGCAAATTTGGCAAGTTTTGAACACGCACTGATTGAGAGTGAACAAGCGTGCATAGATGGAAAACGTGGTTGTGTCCGTGGAAAAGGACGAGAAGAAAGAGGGGAAAAGAGATGAGTGAGGACAATGTGATAAGGAATAAAGAAGATGAGAAGAAGAAGACAAGTGATGAGATAATCAGAGAAAGATTCTATGAGTGACGGAGAAAAGGGCCGTGATGTATGAAGGGAATGGCCGAGATCTGAAGAATATTGAAGATGAACGAAGAAATATGAATAAGATCATGGAAAGGAGAATGAATACTACGATAACGATAGTACTGTGATTGAGAGACCATTTATTGAACTGCTCCTTTGTACACAACGAGAGATTTCCCCCCTCAAAGCGATAGAAATAGAGAAAGTTCGAACAGGTGAGAGATTGACAATACACTCTATTCCATCTCTCATTTGAACGATCTACCGTAATCCTTCCATCCAATCGATAATCCCCTCTTCTAGTCTAATATATTCCTCATATCATCTCATGTCAAGAGTTCTTCTCATCTTAATCCATCCTTTCTTCTGTCCTTTCAAGGTCCTCTTTCTCTCTCTCTCTTCACTCAACTGACTAAGTGCCATCTCTCCCTTTAGTTCCTCCCTCCCTTTCTTCCTTTTTTGTTCTTCCTCTCTCATAATGGTCAAGTTCTCACAATGATTCCTCTGTTTTCTACTATCACAACGACAATTCACCCAATAGGAGGAGTTGTCTTCCCTTCTCTCTCTCTCTCTCTTCAATCAGATTCTTCCTTCTTAGAGGTAGACTATCCATCTAGTTCTTCCGATCAGAAATCAGACGCCCCCCCCCCCACTTCTTCTTCTTCTTCTCTCTCTCTCTCTCTCTCTCTCTCTCTCTCTCATTCATCCATTCCATTGATTCCTTGTGGTCATGGAATCTTCTCGATCCATCAATCCAGATCAGACTACAATCTCAGTGTAGAATGGAGCGAATCCATCGATGGATCACTTATTATCCCCCCCCCTCTCTCTCTTCCCTCTCTCATCTGCACTCAGACCAATCTCTGTTTGTATCCACTGTGCGATCGTTGTAGACGTTCAACGAGGGAGAGGGAGAGAGGTAGAGGGGGAGAGGGGAGGGGGGGGGGGGAAGGGGGACGAGCCACCGTTCCATCATCAGTCCATGGTGATTCTTCACTCCTTTCTTTTCTCAAGAGTGACTCAAGAGATTGTCCTCCCTTCTCGAATCAACGACCTATTTCCATTCTCTTTCACTGATCATTCCCTCCTCCACCTCTCTTTCTCTTCTTCCATCTTCACTTCTTCTCATCTATAATCCTTCGTTCACCACGTGTCATCTATTCATTCACCATCATAATACCTTATTCTTCCTCTTCATCGTTGACCATCCCCACACCTTCCCTCCATCCTCCCCTTCCCCTTCCACTCTTCGCTCACCAATATTCTTTAGAGATGTAGATACCCATAGGTGCCTCTCTTCAACCTGCCCCCATTATAATCAAAGTTTCCTTCATTTGTGATAATTGGCAAGTTGAGCGCCGGCGTGTATTATCTCTTTATCGTTTCTCCCTTTTCTAGTCTTCCTCTTTCGTCAAATTTGTCATCTTACATTTCTTCAAAAATTGAAGACCATTCTAAAGCGAAATTTCGGAAGAAATCGTGAGTTGTGAGTAAGACAACCTTACTTTCCTGTAAACATCAAAGTGCTTTCTCTCGAATAAAAATACGATTCTTCCGTTCTCCGAGGGTGTCCAACTCTCTTCTCCCCTTCTTCCCTCATAGCCAGTTCTACAATCTCCTCCCTTTCATCTCTTGCCTAATAAAGAGCTTCTCTCAGCTGAGTCATTCCACCCGTTCCCTCACTCGATCATTGATTCAATAGCTAATTCAATCGACTTTTGTACATATCGTACACTGATCACATGCAAAATTCCGATGTATTTTGACAGATCAAAACAAGTTACTCATAAGTTCCAGTCTTATCTCACTGAGTCATCAGTTATTCTTAGATTCACATTTTTATTCACTTTCTCTCTTCATAAGGTATTGAGATATTCCTCCCTCACTTTTCCATTCATCCTTTCCTTTTTCCTTCCCTTTCCGCCCTTTTCCACACTGCAGAACGGAAAGAGATGATAGGCCTTCTCTTCTTTCTTCCTCCTTCTGTCCTTACCTCTCTCTCTCTCTCTCTCTCTTCCATTCTTAGTCCCTTTCTCTCTTCTCTTCAATCTAATCATTCTGATTACCTTGTCTTAGAGTACCTTTGAATGTCAGTCCAATTCATTCTCTCACATGTTCAATTTATTCTCTTTCGAGTGTTTCAACATGTCCACTTCACTTCTTCATATCTCAATACTATTCCACCCCATTCTTCAATGTTTTCTCTCTTTTCATATCATTCTCGATAGACAAAGTAGTCTAATAACTTTCCATCAAATGAACATTCGATTGAGTGCTTTCTGTCTACTGTTTGCCATGTATCTCTCTATTGTATGGAGGGTGAAAGTTCCCTCTTCCATCTCCCTCCCCCTCCCCCTTCCCCTTTCCCCTCCTCCCTCCTCCTTTCCTAACATCTTCCTCTTCGCCCACTAATTCCCTTCCATTCCAATCGAGATACCCTATATCACTTGTTCAATACTCTTCTCTTTCCTCTTCCCTCTCAGTGACTAATCTCACCCCCTATCCATTCATACCCATTCATTTTTGGTTGCACATTCACAGTACGACTCATTTCCTCACAATCTCTATCTGTAACTCATCTCTTCATTCTCATCATTCTTCTTTAGATGGATGAAGTCTTTCCAACTTCATCGACTGCCTCAACAGAAGTGATAGTCGATGATGAATACAATATACCACGCAATGTTATCAACCCTCAATTAGTCAAAGAGTAAGTTTACAACTCATATCTCATATAGGCTAGATAGTGCCTGAAATGGAGATCTTCTTATTCCTTCCATCTCTCTCACTTGGTGTCATCATCTCATCATATTCTATAAATACTCCATCCGTTTCATTCAGAAACGAGAAACCTTCCTAGTAATTCTTCTGACGTTTAGACTTCTTCTCCTAATTCTTCATTTAGGGAGGGTCTTCCACCTTCTTTCTCATATCTTCCAATTGGGTTAGAAAGATGGAAATGGGAAAGAGACTAGGAAAAAAGGAAAAGAGTAATAGACTCTTCTCTACTTATTATCATTTTGAACCATCAAGATTAAACTCAAATTCCTTAAAGGGTTCGTGAGGCGAATCGTGATTCACAAAGGGATTCATCAATATTATCTTCCGTTCCTCCAACTTCATCTCCAACTCATCGACCACTTCTTCTTCCAACTACCAAAGGATCTGCTAAAGTTCCTCAGATTACAATAAGGTTCGTCTACTCTTACTCTACCTACTTCTCATATATTATTCATCCCTTATTAAATATGAGGCCGTTCGCCTAAGGTTCAACAAGCCTCCGCAGAGGTCGGGAACAGGTAAAAAAATCGAAAGGTCTAAAAAGTTGCCCCTAGGGGTTATTTTTGATCCTCTACGCGATGAGACACTCGATTTCGCAATATGTCCCCTCCCCGCTCCAGAGGGGGCACCCCCCATTTTGGCCAAAAACGCGTTTTTCGAGTTTTTCTCGCCGGGAAGTGCCCAAAATGGCACGAAATCTCGCGCTCTCCCTCCCCCTCCCCCTTCCCCTTTCCCCTCCTCCCTCCTCCTTTCCTAACATCTTCCTCTTCGCCCACTAATTCCCTTCCATTCCAATCGAGATACCCTATATCACTTGTTCAATACTCTTCTCTTTCCTCTTCCCTCTCAGTGACTAATCTCACCCCCTATCCATTCATACCCATTCATTTTTGGTTGCACATTCACAGTACGACTCATTTCCTCACAATCTCTATCTGTAACTCATCTCTTCATTCTCATCATTCTTCTTTAGATGGATGAAGTCTTTCCAACTTCATCGACTGCCTCAACAGAAGTGATAGTCGATGATGAATACAATATACCACGCAATGTTATCAACCCTCAATTAGTCAAAGAGTAAGTTTACAACTCATATCTCATATAGGCTAGATAGTGCCTGAAATGGAGATCTTCTTATTCCTTCCATCTCTCTCACTTGGTGTCATCATCTCATCATATTCTATAAATACTCCATCCGTTTCATTCAGAAACGAGAAACCTTCCTAGTAATTCTTCTGACGTTTAGACTTCTTCTCCTAATTCTTCATTTAGGGAGGGTCTTCCACCTTCTTTCTCATATCTTCCAATTGGGTTAGAAAGATGGAAATGGGAAAGAGACTAGGAAAAAAGGAAAAGAGTAATAGACTCTTCTCTACTTATTATCATTTTGAACCATCAAGATTAAACTCAAATTCCTTAAAGGGTTCGTGAGGCGAATCGTGATTCACAAAGGGATTCATCAATATTATCTTCCGTTCCTCCAACTTCATCTCCAACTCATCGACCACTTCTTCTTCCAACTACCAAAGGATCTGCTAAAGTTCCTCAGATTACAATAAGGTTCGTCTACTCTTACTCTACCTACTTCTCATATATTATTCATCCCTTATTAAATATTCATAATGAATACGTCTCTGTCACCAGTAGATCAGTCTTACAAGGGAAGGAATAATTCGATGATTATTAATCTTCAGTTTATCACCTCCAACGGAAGAGACAAATGGTGAATTGGTACAAAGAGAACTCTTCCGTTCTCATAAACCAGTGGAGAAAGGATGGAAGGGATCAACTCTCATTGCAGCTCTTATTGCATTGGTCATTCTACTCGCACTTATATTCGTACTCTTACTATTTCAACACATCTGAGATATCTAAACCTTTTTAGTGTTACTGCTTAACTAGTCATTCTTGCATAATGCAATAGTCTCAAGACAAGTACCATACTCCAATAGATTCGTAATCTCTTAGACGGACACTTTTATCCCATAGCCATTCCCAGACAGTTCCATACCAATTCTTCCTAAACAGCCTTTTATCTTCATTCATCATCCACACATATCCCGCATTTTATGTTGTACATTTTTAGTCATGGATCCTAATTTGAGATTTGATCTGCTCTACTTACGAAACGCGTAATTCGCCTGTGAAATACATCATTTTTAGCCTGTTTCTTTTGCACATGTAATACTAATTCAGATAGACATCACTACAGATTTATTTATAAATAATGATACAGTTACAAAAACGTCATGATGCGATGGGGATGATAAAAGAGCGGGAACCTATTCATTAGTAATGTCAATCGGTGTATTGAATGTATAATCAGTATGTCGATTATTCTTAGCCAGTGGAAAATTAGGGAGATTACTAATGGGATCGTACCAGTTGAAGAAAAAAAAAGAGGAGTAAAAAATAGAGAAAAAAAGAAAAAAGTCAAGGTAAAAAATTGAATGTCATAGTTACATAGGTAGAGCAAATCAGTGATTAGAGAGTCGTACAGGAGAAGAGCACAAAGGAGAGAGAAAGAGATGATGAAGAGGAGTTATCTATATATCTAGCACTAACTCTTATGAATGAAATACTTGATCTATCTTCTGAATGAACTTCCTGTCAATCCAATATGCATCTTACCGCTCACCTGAATAGAATACTCATTTAAACCATGATATAGATTGAGGATAGAATAGGAATGAAATGAGGTTAACTAACCTTCTCCGATACGAGTTTATCGAGACAATCATTCAGATGGACTGCACATGCAACATCGTTACCAACGATCACAATTGAATTAATCTAAAATAAACTAATATTAGCATATTTTCCAATAAATACTTGACTACCTTAGTGTAGTTGTCTCCTCTCACGAATGCCATATACGTCGATCTAACGATGGAATCTCCAAATTTCTCCAGTGAATCCTCCATTAGATCAGCAGTTGTACAGAAGAGTTGAGGTAGCATCTGAAAGAAGGGAGGATAACGAGAGGATCTCTTTCTCTCTCTCTACTCACAAGTCGTCCAATCTCTTGATTCGAGAATGCAGCATTCAATGCACTTTCATATCCAACTCTCAATTGACGACCTCGATCAGCATCAGAGATCACCACCCAGATTACATCTAAACTATTTATTTAACGTCATATCAAATAAAAATAGTCAATTGTATGGATGGTCAACTCACAAGTAGGATTTCCCTCTCTCTTGATAATTCCACTCGTTTTGATCGGTGCTTTTGACCTCTCTGCCCTCAGTTCATTCTCTATTCCCAATTGAGTCACAATAATTCGTGAGATATCAGAGACTGAAATGTATCCCATCAATGACCTCTCTCTCTCTCTCTTTCTCTTCCTTCTAACCGGGTGTTCCATCATGGCCGATATCAACGACAACAGCATCGAAATCAGAAGGAACAACCTTCTCCAATTCAAGTGGGACAGTTACTTTCGTCGAGAATTCACCCGTAAGAGTTGTCATATCTGATAAATTATTAATAAATTCCTTGCTTGTCAGAAAAAAATCAAGAATTCTAGCAAATAGTGAAAAAAATGAAATATCCTCATACTAATCACATATAATTAAACAGCATCATACCAGCATCGAAGAATCCTCCTCTAGCAGAATCGTCTATATTCCTTGGAGTATGAAGCATTGAAATATCTCCATATGTCGATACATCACTCATTCTTCGTCCTCCTATTCTAGATGTATCGTGAGCTACAATGATTCTCTAATAATCATCATTTCATCTCTTCCATACCTTTCTTCTTATCCATAGTCTGTCTTCTCATCACAGTAACAAGAGCATCAGTAGTTTGACTTCCATTTCGAGGAGTTCTCTGTGCACGAGAACCTGTAAGAGGAAAGAGATACTTCTTATCCATTCTCAAACTCTCACCAGAACTGAATCCCCTCTTAATGGCAGCACCAAATTTCTGAAGAGTGCTTGTACTTCCAGATGGAGTCAATTTCTTAGACATCGTTCCCACATCAGGAGTGCCCGTGGTTGAGAAACAGATGGGAGCTGAAATGGAAATGGATTGGAAAGGGATTAATATTCCATCTACTCACATTCATCTGCTCTCTTCTGTAATACTTGTCTCGTTGAATATGCGGCTGCTGATCGACTACTGTAATCAATCCATTCCATATAAATAATCCATTCATTATATCTCACCGATCGATCTTAGACGAAGGGACGAAAATTGATTTGGGAGTGGCTGTATTCGTACCATGGAAGGAAGCCGAATGAGAAGGATTCGATGAAGACGATTGAGTTTCCTGTAGAATTATCTACATTATTACATTCATGGAGATGCAACACGTGGCTTATTTAAACGTAACAATAAGCATACATCGAGAGCATTTTCCATCTCTTCTTCTTCCTTTAATTCTTCCATCTCTGGCTCAATCTTCCTTTGTCTCAATCGAAGAGACTTTCGACGCAACCACACAGAGGGAGAGTCACCTACACCGCCTGAATATCAATTAGACTTCCGTGCCTAATCTAATGGATAATTCACCAGTTACGGTAGAATGTGCTCTTCTGACTGTACTCTCATGAGGAGTAGCAGGAGCGGGCATTGAACGAGAAGAAAGACGAAGCTCTGATTCACGATTAAGAATATCTAAAAGTTGCACTAGGGATTAGCAATTAATCAATATAAACTGACCTCCTCTCAAGGGTGTATTCAGTGATCCAACACTACCAATAGAATCTGCTTCAGAAGAACCTTCGCCAACCTGGAGAACACATTCAGTGAGAAGTGAGGAATAGTAGTTTACCGAGAAATCAAGATTATTTGTCGATGCATTGTTGATGAATGTTTTGAGATGTGTGTTCTTCTTGTACTTCTGAGATTCCACTGAGATTGTACTCTGTAAAATAGTAATTGTAATAGAACAAGGAGGATGTATAATGTACATGTTCACTGGTTGATCTGAACGAGTTCTCATCGGAAGCCGTTCGAGAAGTGGATTTGTGAAGGGAAGATGTTGATGAAGCTGAATATAAT
Source organism: Pristionchus arcanus (assembly GCA_900490705.1). Taxonomy (NCBI): domain Eukaryota; kingdom Metazoa; phylum Nematoda; class Chromadorea; order Rhabditida; family Neodiplogasteridae; genus Pristionchus; species Pristionchus arcanus. The sequence goes on from LS486560.1 coordinate 107,993, forward strand.
GGGAATAACCGAGTCTCATTTCAATAACTAACAAAGCTTCGAGCTGCTTTTCATCTTCGAAAATATGTTTCCGATGAAACTGAGGCGTTTCTTCCCTTGAGTTCGTTCCTTGTCAGTCTCATGTTCCTGGAAAAAATATCCTTTTCAATCACTCATAGGGGTATGCGCCATCCCCGAAACTATAATTGTGATTTCGTCTTCAACTGTTTACGGAGATAATTGAACTGTCACCAACCTGGTCGTACCAAGCCCGGTCCTTTTTCGGCTGAGTGTGTACAGAAAAGTCCAACTGAAAGTCTAACATAATTATTTATCACAAATAAATCGATACCGCGTCACACGATTTCCTCTTCATCATCCCGTTCTTGCTCATCGGATTTGTGCGCCCTCCTGGTATGACCAATCTCTGAAGAAAAGTAACCATTGTTAAACAAGAATGACAGCGAGGAAATCACCACATACATAATTACCGATTTTTTAAAAAAAACAGGACCAGACATGAAATTTTTGGTCTTGCCGCGCAAAGCCGCGGGGGTGACTAAAAGGCGGCTCGAGGCCCGCGGCCCGCGGCGGCCGCGGGCCGCGGGCCGCCTTTTAGTCACCCCAAGCCATGCAATAAAAAAAGCCGCGCACTTCCGTGGCAAATGGTGCGCGTTTGCTGTTCTTCGCTCCGCCCCTCTGCCAACTTTCTTTCTCTCCATTCTTTGGTCTCTGATTTTTCCGTGTTTTCTCAATATACTTTTAGTTTTCTTCTGTAAATATTATTGCAATTCGTTGCTTATTTTTGTTCATTATTAATTTGTCCAGAAAATCGGTTTCCATGTTTTTTAAAAATGTATTTTCCATGTTGTCCGAACTCTGACAAGGTCGAAACTTATTCCTAGATGTCTTCGAAAGCGGGACCACGTGCAGCAGGAACCGACGGTACGGATTACCTTCATCGTCAGCGTGTCGCTGCTCATTACCAAGAGAGGTGAGTGAATGATGTAAAGGAGTCAGTTGAGAATGGATAATTATAGTGCGAACAATAAGTTCCTACTCAAGTTCTTCTTTGCTGCTCATATCCTCATTCTCGCTTTCATGTGGGCTAAGGTACGCTATAGATAGATAGGATCATTATCGAGGTAATTCGCCATTCAGGTCGGTTCGGAGATTCTGAAAAAGAACTTTGACATGGAGTTCCAGTTCTTCAAGAAACTTGACCTTCCTTCAGCATACCCTTGGGAGTGAGTTATATCACGCATTCTTATTATCCATCCAATCAATTCAGGTACATGTACTGCATCTCTTTCATTCCTATCATCTTCGGCCTTCTATCATTCCCAAGAAATAAGGTTTTAAAATAATTCAGCCTTTTATCATAACACCTTATTGTGCAGGTTCAATTGATCAATAAGTGTTACTATGGCCAATTCCTCCTCGGAATTCTTCCTATTATGATCGGAATGGGTTCGCAAATCCCCGAAGTCTTCATGTATTTCAGTGACCCCGAAGGATCGAACACTCCCACTTTCAAGGTGACTAATTACGGCACTCATGATATCTAATATGTATCTTCAAGGGATTCTTCCCGATGGTATTCATCTGGTACATCTTCTTCCTTATCGCCCTGCAGATTCACATCTTTGTCATGTATTTCTGTAATCAACTCTCATCTGCTTGGACTCCTGTTAAGAAGAACGATTAGAATAATTGTGCCATTCGTATCCAATATTATACCTGCCGATCAAATTGGGGAATCTATCCCTGGTCTCTCAGAGAGACGTTGTTGTCTGTAGCTACCTTGACTAGGGTGCTTTCAGTATGTCTTCTTGTTGATACTTTCATCGATCTTGCATGCTAATATATAAAGTAATAATTTATCCGATTTGTGCTTGTGTGAACTGCAAATCGTATCTCATCAATCATACTATACTTTGAAAATATAGCCAAACGCATAGAGACTGTTTGATTTTCTTGAATTTCTGGCTTCATTTTCTAATGTATTGCAATTCATTTCTTAAAAATAATGAATATAAATAAAGCGAATCGATAAAAATAATGCAAAAATTCATCAGTAAAAATATCTCGCCACGAAATTCCTGACGCTTGCACTTAAACTACGGTGTCGCAAATTTTTCTAATCAGCATTATTGATTTTTAATAGTTTTGTGATTTTTAAAACTTGAAGCGATGTTCCTATCCTTATGATGACTACATCCCGTCATTCGTGTTTCATACGTTGTCCTTGTAGACCTTGGGGAATCATGGCCAGCAAGCTGCGACCAGTCGGCTGTGTCGCAGTCAAGAACTTATTGGGCAAATCGGCCGGTCTCTCTAAGCAGCAAGTTCGAACTGTCGTCCACAGAAGTCTCCTCCGTTTGCCCGAGAATTACCCCCAGCCATGGGATTACAAGGTAGGTGTTCTTGTTTTATTGATTGCATACCTTGTATTATTTATCATTGTATTCTTGCAGACGAAAGGATTCAATGTCTCTGACATGTTCAATGACAGAACTCAGGATCATTTCCATGCCAACTCGAAGCTCTTTGTTGTTGAAGGAAACATTGGGTCTGGAAAGGTTAGTTCTTTCAACGTAATTTTTTTTTGTTTTTGTTTATTCTTTACTTGTATGTCATATCCTATTTTCTTAAGTCGACTCTGGCAAAGGAATTGGCTGAGCAGCTCGGTATGCTGCACATGCCCGAGTTCAAGATGGACGATATCCTCATCGACAGATACGGAAACGACATGAGAAAATTCTACCATCTGGTGAGTCATCTGGTCTCATTTTAGCTCCATTAGGTTCTTTGATAGATGTGTATTTTAAGTCTTGGAGTATGCTTTATGACGGCTAAATTTCCAGTTCCCTGAGCGTTTCCGTATTCCGGATGTGGAGATGTTCTACAAGAACCCGATGTCCGATATGTCTGCTGTGATGCAGGAACGAATCTTCAGCTGCAGATTCGATCAGTATCTCAACGCCCTCGCTCATATAATGAACACTGGTTAGTTCAAGATGAGCTATTAATGCAACCTGATCCACATTGTTGTTAGTTTTCATCTCTTTCCGGCACTTCTATAGAACGCGGGGCCAGCCTATAGGGCGCCTATAATCTAGGTAGAGTTCAGACAGTATGCGCTCTATTAAGATGATCAGTGATGGGTGCACCTCTCAGACAACCATCCAAAACAGTGGTCGAAAAGTATGTCAACATCAACATGAGGTGCCCGACGAAGTCGGGCAAAATTTTCGCCTAGGTGTCCGAAATGTTGAAGTTTTAAGTGTTCTAACCATGTGTGCAAGCATTTTTTGGTCATTTTTATGTCTATGTGCCCGAAAAAATCCGAAAATATAGGCATAGGTGCCCGACGGCAAAATCCAATTGACATGAATTTTCGACCACTGATCCAAAAAGGAAGTCCAAAATACAGATGAAAGCCGCTGGGTTTGGTGTCGAAAATTAGGATTTCTGTGACAGTAACAGTTATTTCGTCGTGATAAAAATCGCGAATACCCTCCTGTATCTGACCCAGCGCTCATAAATTATGATGATATTTAGGCTTGTTAGCCATAACATAAGGCTAAAAATATGTTTGGGCTAGTAAAGCTTACTGCTTGCTCGCTCTGTATCTCTGACCCCGCGTTCTATAGAAGTGCCCTCTTTCCTATATTGCGTACATTTGTAGGCAGTGGTCAAAAAGTCATGTCGAATGGGTTTTGTCGTCGGGCACCCACACCTAAAAAAAAAGCAAAATTGTTAATATTTCGGGCACCTAACCTGAAATTTTGCGCGACATCATCGGGCACCTCATGTAGTTTTTGGCATACTTTTCGAACACTGTTTTTAGGCCAGGGAGTTGTTCTGGAGCGTTCTCCTTATTCCGATTTCGTCTTCACTAATGCGATGAGAGCGAAGAACTTCATTGGTCCCGAGTGTGAGTTATTCATCTTTTTTAACCGATATGCTTACGCTTCCTTCACTGTTACACAGCAGATCGCATATGGTATTTATGTTTATTTTTGACAGACCGGGAAGGCTGAAATGCGGTATGTTGTTGATGATGAACTCATTGCAGACTTCTCTCACTATTACTACCAGAGAAAGCGAGCTCTGCCCGAGCTTAACTTCTGGCCTCATCTGGTCATCTATCTCGACGCTCCCACTAACACTTGTCTGCAGAACATCAAGAGAAGAGGAAATGTAAGTGTCGTCTTTCGCTCCTTATCATAATGCGTTCATCTTTTGGTAGACTAGGAAATATGGATATGGTAATTAACCTTAGCTTTTTTCGATTTCTCAAAATTTTCGTTCGTATTTACTTCAATGTGCATTTTGATAAAGCGAAAAAACAAATGAGTTAGGAAAAAAGGTTGTGATGAAGCAAACCTTGATGATTAATATATTGACAGAAGGGCGAGATTGCGTGTGTTGATGAGACATATCTGAAGACGATGGAGGAGAGTTACAAGGATTCACTCAAGGTTATTATTAATCAATTGTCATATTTGAAATTTATGTTTTTTGGCATGTATTGGCCATTGTAAAAGAATACTATTCTGAACACGACCAGTCTATTGTTTGAACATTAACTTATTTAAGGAATACTCTCGTCATTCGAAATTGCTGGCATACGATTGGACTAAGCCTGGAGATGCTGATGTCATTGTAGAGGATATCGAGAGAATGGATCTCGACTTCTTCGAGTGGCACTCGGGAGAGGTCAGATACACTTTCCTTATCATTTATTAGATATTAGTTACCTGTTTCCCCTTGTGAAATTGTACGCGACTCACGTGGCCTATAGTTCTCGGATGATTCGGTTCTGTTAAGGTCTTCGAAGAGTGGAAGATGCTCATTGATGAAATTGGATGGGCTGAGGCTAGACACAAGTAAGTTATGATACAAATATTTTGATCTTCATTGTTCAACTATTACTTTCTTCGAAACACTATATCATATTTGCTCAGAGTGACGAACAAACACGATGCTCGCATCAATGCATTCGATGGAATTGACAAGTTCGAGGTATTGTTTTCTCGCTTCCTAACTATTCCCGATACCGTCAGCGAATAATATGAATATTCATTCTAGGCAGGAGAGTTGTACATCTCCCCTCGTGATGCCGGCCATTGGCTGCATGTCATGAGGACTCAAGTGAGTCATATACTTTTATTCATTTGTAAAATAATTTTAGTTCTCGAAGGACTGAGCTATCCATCACATGTGACAATATCAGGTGCTGAAATCTCCCTATGGCTACGGCTACAATCGTCATCTTGGAGATGAACAGGCTGGATTGGGAATGTGGAGGACGGGTCAGACTCTTCCTGAACCATGGTGAGAACTGATTGATGTACTGTTTGTGAGTGGTTGTGACCAGAGGTCAAATACCACCGGGAAAACCACCTATGCATGCCACATTTTTGGGCCAATTTGAACAAAAATTAGAGAAAAGCATAACACCATTCCACGTAATCAGGGTAGATTTCCCAAAACCTAGCCTCCTTACGCCCAAAATTCTGAAAAATTTGGAAAAGCACACCACATTTTGAGTTTCATGACCTGTGCATTTGACCTCTGGTTGTGACGGATAATTGAAAGATGATGTTGTTAGTTGCAAGTAGGGAAAGGGAACTTGTTATTGGGTCCAATCATCATGAATGGAGTCACTCCATCTCTTCCTCCTCACTCTCACAGTTGAGTTGTCCCAATAGTTATTCTTGGGAAATGTTGTTGTTCTTGGATTTCCACACCCTTATCGCAATTACAGTAACAACGTGAGTTTAGGAAATGTTATTTGTGAGAGTATAATACGAATGGATTAAGGTACGATTACTGGTACAAGGAGGCGTACTATGATCAGGCTGAAGCACAAGAGACATCACTCGATCCCGATTCTGATTCTTATGATCCCGATTATGTCCATCATCATCATTAATCGATGAAAGGAAGAATATCGATTGATTATGAGTGATTGTTCAGTCGTTGATCTTTGTAGTTATTATGCCTATTGTAGAACAATGAGAGTCGATAAAATATTCAAAAAACAAGTTATGCTCCTGAACGAGAATAGTGAGAGGTTCAAGGACCTGTGAATCGTATCTATTATAGGAAAAAGGATCAAGACGCTTTCGTTTTTATTAATTTGTGAAGTGTTTGATCTCTGTTCTGCTCGTCTCGTGGTCTGTCATAGTTGTTTGTACCCCTCTCCCTTCTTCTCCCTCTCCCTCCTTCACAAGTATTGATTGGAGGGAAGAAGAGAGAGAGAGAGAGAGAGAGAGAGAGAGAGAGAGAGAGAGAGAGAGAGAGAGAGAGAGAGAGAGAGAGAGAGAGAGAGAGAGAGAGAGAGAGAGAGAGAGAGAGAGAGAGAGAGAGAGAGAGAGAGAGAGAGAGAGAGAGAGAGAGAGAGAGAGAGAGAGAGAGAGAGAGAGAGAGAGAGAGAGAGAGAGAGAGAGAGAGACTACTAGAAGGGGGTGTCCCCCATTGGAAACGGATGAGAAGTGAGAGGAAATAGAGAATGGAAAAGAGAAAGAGACGAGCAAAATAGAAGATGAGAGAGTGAATAGAAAGAAGAGAGTACGAATGGGGAAGGCGGAGTTGAATTGGAGCCATTGGAGAGGGAGAGGAAAGTGCTCAGGTCTCCCTCCCTCCCTCCTCCCAGAGATGAGACCCTTTATCAGTGAAAGGCCATTGGTTATCACTTGTTTTCATCACTCTGTCCTTTATTCGTCTCCTTCGATCTCGTTATCCGCTCATAGTTCCAAGCCGTTTCGTCCTTTCCCTAGTCTTCCATTAGATCACTTATCTATTTTAGTCTCTATCTCATCTCTTCTCTCATCTTTATAGACTCTTTCCTTTCTCTTCAATTAGTTGTATCATCACTCATTCGAGTTCTCTCTTCTCTCATTTCACAGAATTGTCACTGAGTTATCTTCATCTGTCAGACCTCAGTCTGTTCTTCCTCTCTCTAATCTCTTCCAATCAGAATAATCTCATCGTGAATGCTCTTCTCTTCTCGATGGATCCATCGAAGCAACCCCCTGCCCATTACTATCTCAAACAACAATATGATCAGGTATTCATTACTTTCTTGTTAAGAGGAGGAACGGTTAGAGGGGGGAAGGGAAGATGGCTATTACATCTGGCCATAAATCCTAGCATGTGAACTAGAATAGCTAGGAAGAATGAGTAATGATAAGAGAATATCGAAAGTGCATTGGCTGAGTCTCATTGGGGATGAATTCATTGATAAGGCTCGTATCCTTTCGTCGACAGATTGTCTCTCTTTCAGATGAATAGTCAACAGCAGCAGGCTGTTGTGCAACAGGCGGCCAATCTTGTGGCTGAACAACAGAGACAAGCTGCAGTCGCTGCAGCTGTGCAGCAACAGGTAGGGAGGGAGGGGAGAGGGAGGGAGGGGTGGTCGGAGTAGTCCCTTGTCGTCATATGATCTCACTCTCTTTCCCTCTCACAGAGATATTCCACGTGGGAAAGAGAAGGAGAAGAGAGAAAGGGAAAGGACAGAAACAGATGACGAAAGAAAGAACAGATTGTATTCGTTGACGCACTGACTCTATTTCATTACGTGAATGAATGATTTTGTACATGAAAATACTAGGTTTTCCTAATCCGTATCACTTTGCCTTGATTGAAAGGTAATGTTCACTAAGACGAGTATCACAATTGCAGCAACTGCAGCAGCAGCTGCAGGCACTGCAGAAACAGCAGCAAGCACAGCAGCAGGCACAACAACAACAACAACAAGCTGCAGCAGCAGCTGTTCTACACGGTAAACAACGACTAGAAGGAAGAGATATCATAATCTTGCTCTTACAGGTGGTACTTCTCAACAGACGGCAACTCTTCAACAGATTCAACAGGCGGCAGTCGTGGCTGCAGCTGTCCAACAAGCTGCTGCAAGTGTATACGGAGGAACTCCCATAGTACAGCAACAGATGCAGCAAGCTGCTCCCTCTGCTGCATTGGCTGCAGTTGCTGCACCACAACAACTAGTGAGAGTACCCACGGTCGGAGGAATGCAACCAATGAATACTGGCATCGATATCAATGGTCAGTACCACCTTCTAATTATTACCTTGGTATTTTGTACTCATTTGATTTCATCGTTCTGATTTCAGCCCTACAAGAGTCAGCTAATCGAGAGTATGGAGCAGGAAACTATGCGACTGCTGAGAAGCACTGTCTATACATTCATTCCGTATGTGATTCAATTCATAATGCATTATTATTCATCAAGGGTACTAGTGCTATAATGCAAATATTTCATTCTTCCAGTTGGATCCGAAGAACGTGGCTGCGATGCTTCTTCTCTCTTCCATTTACTTCCAATTGAAGAAATTGGACAAATCTCTTCAATTCTCTTCTCTCGCTATCAATGCCAATCCAATGTGTGCAGAGGCATATTCTAATCTGGGAAATGTATACAAGGTCTGTTTGATACTCATTAACGAGTTGGATGAATGCATTTGTGATTCAACGTAATGCATTTGTGATTCAACGTGTATGGGATTACAGGAGCGAGGCGAGCTTCAAAATGCATTGGAGAACTACAAGCATGCAGTTCGACTGAAGCACGATTTCATTGATGGATACATCAATCTCGCTGCTGCACTCGTTGCAATTGGAGAATTAGAACCTGCTGTGAGCAGCTATCTATCTGCACTCCAACACAATCCGGTGAGGAAGAGAAGAGGATTATGGTATATGAGGTCATGAGGATGATTGATTGTGATCCATTCAGGATCTATACTGCGTTCGATCAGATCTGGGTAATCTACTGAAGGCGATGGGAAGACTGGAGGATGCGAAGGTATGATTGGAGGACGGGGGAATTGAGAGAGAGAGAAGAGGGATTGGAAGGGGAAGATTGATGGCAGATTGCCAATGGACAGCCCTAAAGATCTACGGATCGATACTCAGCCACTGTTGATTGGAATCTCGAAAGGGAGACTGAGAAACAGGCTAATTTTTCTCTATTTATCATTTGTTCATGTCTGATCGTTATCGATTGTTTGTTTTGCTTGAAGAGGAAATTATGAGAATTTGAAGGTTGTCATCATGGAATCTTCGTTGATGAAAAATAAATCGTGTTTGAGTATTTGGATGACAACCAGATTAATCTCAATTTTCCTCGAATGGCGAGAGAATAATGATATCCTCGTTTTCTTCGATGTTTTCATCTGACGGAGAAACTATTTTTACCATGATTTTGGACGGAACCACAGATGAATTCATCTTTCATGCAGTCATTTTGAACAATCGCGCGCAAGTTCGAAATGGCTCCATCAAAGGAATGGATTATTGTACTCGATTCATATATTATTCATTGTTCATTTGTGCATATCAACGAGATCTCGAAGATACCATTAATTCCTTTTCAAATCTCTCGTTGAAATGTTCCATTGTATCGCGTCGATGATCAATTGCTTCTCTCTAATCCAATTCACTTTTTATCTCATGAGAATGCAATTGGAAATCGAAATTTAGGGAAAGCATATTGAAGATAATATCACGCGAGATTCCTTCAGTATGATTTCTCAATCCAATATTACAGTAGCGAAATTCAATTATTCTGCGATTCTATTCTACTGTAATTTTGGATTAATCGAGTACATAATTCATCCTAGGGAAGCGAGTATACCAGTGAACTCTCGTAGCAATCGATAAATGGTCCGTAGTGAATTGTTTTCGATACGTCTCGATAGTGCCCGTGCCTATTATTCTATTTTGTGGAAAGGCACTATCGAGATCAATTGCTGTCTTATTTTGGGGAATGAAATAGAATTCGATCCTCCTTATTATCTCTTTCTCTTTTCCGCAACCAGGCGTGAAAAGGACAAGCTGATCTTCCTTCACTGGATTTCCAATCGAGAACCAACGGAATACTGTAAGCGATATTAGAAGGCACCCTAATATTGATTGATCCATGCATTCCATTGATGTTGTCCGTATCTCGCCATTTGATGTTCATTCCTTCTTTACTCTTTCATTTCATCTCGTCTCTCTTTATTCTCAATGAGAATTAAACATTCATTTATTTTCCTTACCATTCATATTGTCATCGTTTCATTTAATTTGTCGCGTTGCACCCTATTAATCTGATCAGCACGTTGCCTTGTAAAACAAAACAAAATTTTTTTGATCGTTGATATCGAGGAGAAAATTGCACTTATTGATAAAAAAAGGCAACGCCATGAGTATATTTCGATATATCGAGCTATTTCGATTTTTCAAATTGTATGGGGCGATTTGGACATGGGTATTCGAGTGCTTATTCCCCTTTGACAATCTTAATCTTCCTCTTAATCGTTCTCTTCTCTACTCAGGTGTGTTATCTTCGTGCCATCGAGACTCAACCTCAATTCGCCGTCGCATGGTCCAATCTCGGTTGTGTATTCAATGCCCAAGGTGAAGAAGGAGAAGGGGTCTCAATTGATTCCTCTTGATTCCAGGCGAAGTATGGTTGGCAATTCATCACTTCGAGAAGGCAGTTCAACTCGATCCTAATTTCCTCGATGCATACATTAATCTAGGAAATGTTTTGAAGGAGGCTCGAATCTTTGATCGGTGAGATATCTCCGCTTCTAGATCTATCTGATGGAAATCTCTTATAGAGCAGTTGCATCGTATCTTCGTGCTCTCAATCTCGCTCCCAATCATGCAATCGTCCATGGAAATATTGCATGTGTCTACTATGAACAAGGGTTAGCTTCTTCTTCCTTATTTTTGTTAAAATATGCATCGGTCCAGTATGGATCGAATATGAGAATTGAAATGGTGTATCTTTCAGTCTTACCGATCTGGCTATTGATATGTACAAGAGGGCGATAGAACTACAACCGAACTTCCCCGACGCATACTGTAATCTAGCGAATGCATTCAAAGAAAAGGGAATGATACTCGAAGCTGAAGCTGCTTATAATAGAGCACTCCATGTAAGTTGGAGATTGAAGAAGAGAAAGGGGGATGAGTCTGGTGGATGAATGATTAGAAGAGAGTGTCCATTGCAGTTGTGTCCCACTCATGCCGACTCACAGAACAATTTGGCGAATATCAAGAGAGAACAGGGAAAGATTGATGAGGCATACGGTCTATACAGAAAGGTACGGTAGAAGAGAGAGAGAGAAGGGGTTAATCAATGTAATTGACTTTTATCAGGCATTGGACAACTTCCCTGATTTCGCTGCTGCCCATTCCAATCTTGCGAGTATTATGCAGCAACAGGGGAAATTACAAGATGCAGTCATGCATTACAAGGTAGGAGAGGGAAAGGGAAGGGGTTATCGAAGATTGAATAAATTAGTATTAATAGTTTCCATTGCAGGAGGCGATTCGAATCGCTCCGACCTTTGCAGATGCTTATTCCAATATGGGAAATGCATTGAAGGAAATGGGAGATGTTCCCAATGCACTCCAATGTTATGCAAGAGCAATTCAAATCAATCCCGCATTCCCTGATGCACACTCTAATCTAGCTGGAATACACAAGGTATGGTAGAAAATGGAAGGGGAAAGGTATACGGTAGACCTACGATATTCCTTGCAGGACTCTGGTCAGATCCCCGAAGCGATTCAATCGTATTCTAACTCTCTTAAACTCCGTCCCGATTTCCCTGATGCATTCTGCAATCTCGCCCATTGTCTCCAGGTATGATGAGATATTCAAGGATATCATTCATATTCACCCCCCCCCCCTCTTTCCAGATCATCTGTGATTGGTCAGATTACGATAATCGAATGGCCAAATTGGTGGGAATTGTGGCTGATCAGTTGAGCAAGGTGATCGTTGATCTCTCCCCTCCCCTCTTCTAATCTCATCTTCTCATCAGAATCGTCTTCCATCAGTTCATCCTCATCATTCGATGCTCTATCCACTCACTCATGCTCAGAGACTCGCCATTGCACAGAAACACGCACAATTGTGCATCGACAAAGTGGTGAGTGAAGGGAAGTGGCGGAGAAGGTGGTGATTCGATACTATTGCAGAGTCAGATGAAGCATCTTCCCTTCAAGTATCCTGCCCGTAATGAATTAGTATCGAGTGGATGTCGATTGAGAATTGGATATGTCTCGTCTGATTTTGGAAATCATCCCACTTCTCATCTCATGCAGAGCATACCCGGATTCCATGATAGACAGAAAGTCGAGGTCAGTGGGGAATGACTAATTATTTTACTGGTTTCTGTTTTTTTGTATATTTGGAAAAAAATGAAATAGTGCGATGGAGATATATTGAAAAGTGATTAATTACTCCTCTGACAGGTGTTCTGCTATGCTCTCTCTACTAACGATGGAACGAACTTCAGACAGAAATTGATGGATGAAGCTGAACATTTTACTGATCTGAGCACGGTGAGGAAAATGAAATAAGAGAAGCAAGGGAATATTCATTATGTCCTCCCTACAGATGATTGATAATGGAAAAGCAGCTGAGAAGATTAATGAGGATGGAATTCATATTCTTATTAATATGAATGGATACACGAAAGGAGCGAGAAATGAGATATTCGCCCTTAGACCGGCACCCATTCAGGTAGGAGGAGAGGGAAGGGGAAGGGATTAGGATGGTTGATTACAGGTGATGTGGTTGGGATATCCTGGATCATCTGGTAGTCCATTCATGGATTATATTATCACTGATGAAGTCACTTCACCTCTCCGATTGGCTTATGCTTACTCTGAGAAACTGGCTTAAATGCCACATACATTCTTCATCGGTTAGTCAACGATATAATAATATCGGATGATCGAAGAGTAATTACTTGAATTCAGGAGATCATGCTCAGATGCTTAAACATCTCACAGAGAGGGCGATTCTGAAGGAGAAGAGTGGAGCTATCCCTTCCTCAGATACCGTCACTGTTGTGAATGCAACCAATCTCGAACCTCTTCTCGCTAATAGCAAAGCTAATGTCAAGGTACGGTAGAGAAGGAGAATCGATAACTGATCAATTATCGATTACAGTCGTACGTTCGTGAGGCAGATGTAGTTCATGGACCGGGCAAAGAAGTGATCAGAACAGAGGTAGGAGAGGGAGAGGGAGGAGTTCGGTAGTGAATGGATACTGTATCAGGTGGTGATGCCTGTGGTTGAAGTACCAACGACTGAACCAGTGAAGCAAATGATTGGAAATGGACAGGTGGCCACTTCTGTTGTCGATGGAATAAATGTACAGAATGGATTGGCACAATTCCAAGTAAGCCCCCCCCCCCCTTCTCCCCCCCTCTAATTTCTCTCTTGATCAGACTCATACGAAGGCAGCGACAGGGGAGGAAGTCCCTCAGACTCTTCTTGTTACTTCTCGTCAACAATATGGACTACCAGAGGATGCTATCGTGTACTGTAACTTCAATCAATTGTATAAGATTGATCCTCCCACTCTCGATATGTGGATTGAGATCATTAAGCAGGTTAGTCCCTCCCATCTCTCCTTCCTCGTCCCTCCTCCCTCACTCCCCTCATCCTCATTCAGGTGCCTAATTCTGTTCTATGGTTGCTTCGATTCCCTTATCATGGAGAAGCGAATGTGATGCAGTATTGTGTGGATAGAGGACTCGATTCAAAGAGAGTTATGTTCTCCAATGTTGCAGTGAAGGTAAGCGAGAAGGAATGGAGGGGGGAGTCTAATCCATTTCTCTCTAGGAAGAACACGTTCGTCGTGGTCAATTGGCCGACGTCTGTCTGGATACTCCTCTATGTAATGGTCATACGACGGGAATGGATGTATTGTGGACGGGCACTCCCATGGTCACTATGCCATGTGAGTAGAAGGAAGGAAGGGAAGGGATGAAGAGTGTTCTCTTTCAGTGGAAACATTGGCATCTCGTGTTGCATCCTCTCAATTACTTGCTCTTGGAGTACCTGAATTAGTGGCCAAGACGAGAGAAGATTATGTTGCCATTGCTGTCAGATTGGGAACGGATAGAGAACAGTGAGTGATCCCCCCCCCCTCTTCCCACCTTTCATTCGTATCCATTGCAGTCTTGCATCGATCAGAGCTAAAGTATGGATGGCAAGAACCACTTCGACTTTATTTGATGTCAAGCAGTATTGCACTGATATCGAACACTTATTCTACAAGGTATGAATGGGGAAGAAGAGAGAGAGATGGGATGGTATGGTAGTTGATGATGGTTTCTTCTTTAGATGTGGCGACGATACGAACAAAGTCTCGAGGTAGATCACATCACAGATGGAACTGCCGAATCTTCTGATGTCTAATAACTCGATTATCTATTGATTAATTCTATTTTCGTATTAACTATGTGAATAGGAATTCGTTGTGTACTACATCAAGCTAAACCATCCCGTTCACTAATGCATTTAGTTGACCCAATCATAATACCTGTGAATAGTTCCATTTCCTATCCGGTACTTCTTCTTATTTTTCATGTTTTTGTGTCCGTTCTCCCCTTCTCCTATGGTAGATTAGAGATGGATTCACCGATGGATATTGATCACAAGCCCGATTGACCTCACTCATTCACCATTCCGAAATACGAGAATTAGCTACAATGTAGTCTGTACAAATGTGTTAGTCGATCCTCTTGCTTCCTTCCGTAAGAATCGATTCATTGGTTACCAACTCGAATAGTTTTAGTTTACCACTCATAATATGATTCATGTTGACTGATAAACGTTGTTGTTCTAATTTGAGAGAATGAATCTATCTACATATCATTAATTGAAATTTTATTGAATATGATTTACATCGCGAGATTTGCATTAGATTTGCACGTCGTAATTGGACGATATCTCATCATTCATTCTTAGTTTCTCTCTCATAATCGGTCGACTGAGTGAAAGGAGGTGAATTCGTATTTCTCCCGTTCCCTTTTAATATGAAATTTTCAGATGAATATCTCCTATCTCTTCTTGTTTATTTTTCTAAATTTTATCAATGCAAAAGTAATATATGAAGAACTCAATCAGAAGAATATCCAAGATCTCAGTTGTTTTGCAGGGGTACGTTGAGACATTTGCCTTGTGTACTGATTATTTTTTTCTAATTGAGATCTGTTTGATAGCAGAGGGATGCGAGGGAAATCCCACGTGGAAAAGAGGTAATCGTTTGGAGAGGACCATTTCGGAAAAGTGTCGATTGTAGTGTTCGAATGGCCAAAATGGAAGAATACTTTGACGAAGTGTTTGCATGCTTTAATTATTCGGTTTGAGCGAATATTATATCTCCTATCGATAATGATCGAGGTATTTTGAGGAGAAACATTGATACAAATCCGAGTGAAGAAAATGAGATAACGAGAAAGTTAGATAAAATAGGAGATGAATACTTCATAGGTCTGGCCAGTGGTAAGAATTATTTTGATTTATTGAGTATGAAATGTCATTGCATTCGAGGTAGTCCCGATGGTCCTGCCCGTGAAATTAGACTGGAGAATAGCAAAATGAAAACCATTTTCTCTGTCACTCATGACACAATTAAATTTAAAAAGTAATTTAATTCAACTGAGAAAGGTTTTAGTTATTCTCTTCAGAGAGAAAAGTGCGAAAATGGAATGGACAATTGAAAGTTATGAATATCAGAGCGTAAATTCTACTTTTTTCGAGGCTGGAATCCTTGTTCGAATAAAGAAAGTGGTAGGTACACTTCATTTATTCAATTGAATAAGGTAACTAAATAAAGGATATGTGGGCCGATCTGTGCTTATTTGTTCATAGTAGTCGATCTATGCAACATTTGTGTAGTGGATTGGAGAGAATCTTTCTTCGAATTCCATCTTCTCAATTTCCAATGAAGTATGAAGGTGAGATCAATGATAATCGTTTAGTGGATACGAAGGAAATATTTTAGATTGTCAGGATGATCTTGATACAACTTTTTTTGAGGTACAATAAGTCATTTCTGTCCACAACTAATAAATATTCTCACAGGTGGATCATTATGGATTCTTCAAGTGTAAACCAGATCAAGTTAAAAACGATAATGTTCTCAATATTCCGTATAACATTTTGACTGGTCTAAAATGAATAATCTGTAAATTGAGCGAAACGGACGGGATGAAATTGGTTCGATTGCATAATGTATTCTGTGTAGCTGGAAAGGTGAGAAGGAGGGATATCTAAGGAAACTGAGGGAAATCATGGCCACATTCCTTGTTATTTCATCCATTCTTTATAGACACAATATCTCGTTGAACACCATAAGAAAGGCTTTCTCGCTCTCCAATTCGATAGCAGACAGGAGAAAGTCAAGTGTGGAGATGATACGGATAGTGAGTTTGTCTATTGTTAATATATGTATCTGCGCTTCCTTGCAGTTCATGCGCGTTGTCAAGTACCTGAAATTCCCGCTGATGTCTCTGATTATTGCGGAGTTCGATGTGAAAAAGGAGGGAAAACTGTGAATGATAATAAAGCCGTGCTCAGAGTGAGATTACCTTTCCAGTATTCTCATATTTAATATTAATTCTCGATTCTTCAGTGTGATTTCATGGATGCAGTAATTGATGGTCAAGTGTATAAAAGTAATAGACCCATCGTATCTTGTGATCCCACTGGATGGTATCAATTCATCCCATTCAGCTATTTCCATTTGGATTGTTGAGGTGGACTTACGATGATCCGAATTCGATCGATATTTCGAAGAAATGGGTCTCTTCCATCTACTGCTTCTATCCACATTCTGCCGTCTTTTGTATGTCTCTCACCTCAGATTCAAAAGTAATAGAGATAATTGATTGCAGCTGATTGCATTCTCGATCGATTTAATTGTGGTGTATTTGGAGAGTGTCCAAAGCATAGACAACATCAAGTAGGACGAAGATCACTCTGATCTATACATTCCAATTAATTGATCTCAGGTTGATTGTGATGGAAACAAAGAGGGTCTCGTCCTTGCGTATGTTCTGTTGAATTGCATTTCATCTTATTCTTCCAATATTAAGAGTGTTCCATCCTGGTCTCATGAATGGATATACACAAGTGAAGAAATTAGGATGTGATATAGACAATGGATGGTGGGAATGCAATCTTATCTTTTGGTTTCACGAATAAATTCTATTTAGGTGGACAGTTGATGGTAAATCTCTTCCTCACACAGGAATTGTCGACTGTGTATGGCCAATTGAATTAGGTAAGTTAGCGACGTGCAATTAATTAGTTAATCAATCCATTGTCAGAGATATTAAGAAGAGCGGCCGAAAAGGAAGATTATGTAATGAATAAGTCGAGTTGATCGTAATACATAAATTATTGTAGGAACCGTCTAAAGTTGAACCTCGTGCTCTTTCTGATATTGGACCAACAGTTCGAACGGCGTCTGTCATTGTTGCTGTTATTGCTTTCCTTTTAGTGGTCAGTTATCAGGGAGAGCACGAATGAAGAGAGTACATTGTAAACTCTCTTCACTTCAATATTTGCTCAAATCTATTCTCTTACTTCAGTTGTAACTCTTTTTTTTCAGATTGGTGGACTCTTTGTAGTTAATTATCGACTGCATGGGCCAAAAACAAGAATGGTGACTAGACAATTGAGATCTCTCTATCCTTCGTTGCTCAATGAAGAGGTATCTACACACTTATCCTGCTCCAATAAACTGATTTTTATGCACTTTTCTCTTAGGAACGAATGGATAAATCGAAGGCTGAATTGGAGTACAGAAGTGTTGATTGTGAATCAGCAGGATTAGCTCTCCATCAGATATATAAATTACTCGATGGAGATTGCAGTTCACTACAACTTCATAATGTAAGAATAGTGTCATCGATCTTTCTATTATGTTCTCTGATTAAGCACTGGATTAAACTGAATTGGCCGAATCGCAATCTTCTCTTAGAACGAACACTTCTTCATAGAGCATTCTTCAGTCTTAAAGTAAGTTATCTTCCAGAGTGATTCTCTCTTTAGTGTACTATTCTCTTACAGGTTCTCTATGATAAGTTCAAACTACAAGAAGGGCAAACATTTGAGCGTAAGAATTGATTCGTACGTGAAAACAAGGGAAGAGAACAATTTCAGAGGCTCGACCCGGTCTGAAGGAGAAGATTATTAAGGCATCTAAGAAGTATAAAACATTCACTGAGAGTGAGTGGATAGTCGATGGCGTAGTAATGGCGTAACTGTTAAGAATGGTCTTCACTCGATTTCCAATATTCTCTCGCATTTGCCACTCTATCGAAGGCTGAATTGGATGCATTCAGAAGGAATGAAGTGAAGAGGAAGATTCTCAGACTTCAACCACCTAAGGTATTACTATGATCTTTGATCTCATGATTTGTATTTTTTATGCAGGAACAAAGTCAGATGGAAGTAATAGTGACTGATGCGCCCGGAACTGACTTATCGAAGAAAACTGTAAGAATAATACGCGAAAAAAAGATTGGAATAGTAATTTGTCAGATGTCGAATGATGGATCAATTCCTGCAGTGAAAACAGCTAAAACACCTACATTGGATGAGACTCCAACTGGGGGTGGAAGTACTGGGAAGGGAGGAGAAAAGGTTAGAAAGAATTAGAAGACACTATCTGAGAGGATCGACATGTTTGTGTTGAGACTTGGCATTCTTCAAAATACAACCTATGCTCTTTCTTGCATGGTAGGTAGTGCATGGTGAGTGTATGCGGGGAAGGGGGTTTGCTAAGCTCCCTTGCCTCTCTGCGCTTCAGGAGGTAGTGAAAGGTGCATGATGACGTCACAGGTCAAAACGCGTAAATCGAATCCAATTGATTCGGGAGTGGTCTAGTTGTGTTCCTCGTCGAATTCTAAGACACTTTTACTCGCTGACATTTTTCGCTCAAATTTCATCAAAGACTGAAAATCAATAAATTCAAAATTTTCGCCAGTTTTTAGTTATTTTAATATATTTCCAGGTTCGTTTACAGGTGTTTTATTTGCTAAGTAAATGAGCATTGTGGTTACACATCTTCAGTAAATAGGGCGTAATTTATCTCGAAGGTAAAGGATGTTCTATTCGCAAAAAACCGTGAAAAAGTTTGACGATTTGGCTTACAGTACCCATGAACTAATTGCAGGTTCCGGTTTTTAGCTTACGGCTCTGGCTCTAATCTGCCTCTTTGGTTCAAAAAATTTCTAACAACAGTTTCACATACCGTACCTTGTTACCGTAACCCTGTCTACCGTACCCCGATAGAATCACAAACTGACTTTATTTTCTAATAATGTTTTTGGTGAATATTTAAATTCGATGGTTACACTACGCGTGAGTTTCATCCATAAACCCGCGAATATAGTATAATTTTCCATTTGCAGAAAAAAAGCAAATAAGAAAAATCGTTTAAAAATTGCTGGCACATAAAGTCAGTTTGTGATTGTATCGGGGTACGGTAGACAGGGTTACGGTAACAAGGTACGGCATGTTAAACTGTTGTTAGAAATTTTTTTGAACCAAAGAGGCAGATTAGAGCCAGAGCCGTAAGCTAAAAACCGGAACCTGCAATTAGTTCATGGGTACTGTAAGCCAAATCGTCAAACTTTTTCACGGTTTTTTGCGAATAGAACATCCTTTACCTTCGAGATAAATTACGCCCTATTTACTGAAGATGTGTAACCACAATGCTCATTTACTTAGCAAATAAAACACCTGTAAACGAACCTGGAAATATATTAAAATAACTAAAAACTGGCGAAAATTTTGAATTTATTGATTTTCAGTCTTTGATGAAATTTGAGAGAAAAATGTCCGCGAGTAAAAGTGTCTTAGAATTCGACGAGGAACACAACTAGACCACTCCCGAATCAATTGGATTCGATTTGCGCGTTTTGACCTGTGACGTCATCATGCACTTTTCACTACCTCCTGAAGCGCAGAGAGGCAAGGGAGCTTAGCAAACCTCCTTCCCCGCATACACTCACCACGCACTACCTACCATGCAAGAAAGAGCATAGGTTGTATTTTGAAGAATGCCAACACTATGTCGATCGAGTCAGATAGTGTCTTTTAGAATGAAGACTATAAAAACTCTTTTAGATCGAAGAAAAGACTGCTCCTCCTGTAGAGAAGGAGTAATTCGGTCCAGTCGTATGTGGATACTCTCATTCACAAGACAACTCTTGTATTTGTAAATAAACACTATCTATAATACTTTATTGCATCTTGTCTAACACATTAGGGTGCAGTAGTGCAACACACAAGATGCAATCCATCTCCTTCTACTATTGGTCGACGAAGCCAATTCACTGTCATTCCTCTTTTCAATCCATCCAGCTATAAATATATGGAATTTCGAAAGAAGTGTCGGGGTAAAAAAAAGTACTGACCGATCGGATGGGACATAATCTCCGAAGAATTGCTCGTAGACTACAATCATTACAAGGAGCACATTGAGAGAGACAAGTCAGATCGAGCATTTGATATTGTGATCTACTCATTTATGATTTATTCCAAAATGCATTATATTCTCACTCAATAATAGCGTGTTGTTCCACTTCTCCACTCGAAAGACCAGACTTCGACATGAAGGATTGAGGCTGATGAGACATTCAGAGAAACCATTACAGAAAAAACTCACAAATAGTTGCCGCAATATCAGGAAAATAACAAGAAGAATGATCAAGTAGATTATAAAAGCGACCAGAAGGATAATAGGAACGAAAAGATCGAGATTCATTTAAGAGACTTATGTATTCCTCTTCCTTGGTCTCCTTCTCTTCAAGTGGTCAATGCGTATCCATGGAAACCATAGTGACCGATATCTAATGTGCCCATTCCCTTCATTCGCTGCGGAGTACAACGACGATTAACACAAGATTTTAGCAGTATTCCCTACAACGACTTCCAATTGTCTCGGAATTAATCATTTACAATAATCAACACCCAAACAAACAGTAAAAGGGAGAAACAATAGAGATGAAGTTAAAATGGTCTACGGAACCCACAGAGATAACTAAAAGGGGAACGAGATTAAAAGAAAACAGAAATTACAGAACGAAGGACAGAAGCGAAACTATAGATTAGAACAACGGAAACAAAATTAATCGATATTTTAGGGTGATGTCAAGTAAACAAGTAATGGAGAAACAATTCAGATTGAACATGGGAGTAGAGGAGGAATTAACGTCGCCAGTTGTCTCCTCCAGCCCCATTGCGGGATCCATCACCTCCTCTTGGTCCATCCCCTCCTCTGGGACGCCATGGCTGAGAAGCAGCCGGAGCAGAAGGAGCATCTTTAGCTCCTGCAATACCATCTTTTAGTCTAGCTCGCTTCAAAATACAACATTTCCATTAAATAATGTTTACCTCTGCCCTTGGAACCGGCCGTCTCCCACTTCTCATCATCATCTTGCTGTCCAGAGGCGGCAGAAGGGGCGGAGGGGCCAGGGGCAGGATCGGGTCTTTTGATGACTCCTCCTCTCTCCCATCTACCTTCAGGAGCGGAAGATGGAGGGGCCTCTCTACGAGGAGCAGGAGCCTCTTCTCTTCTCTCTCTCACAATACGAGAACCGAAATCATCGCGGGAAGGAGCCTCAGGCTCGTCTCTGTAACGAAAACAGTCAACATCGGCCGAAAAGAAAGAAAAGTGAATTCTTAACATTTATGAAAGCGGGCTTGGTAATTAAGAGCCACATGCTTCACAAGTTGAAACTTGTTTACACGATCATTAAATTACATTTTTCGAACTATAAACGTCTATAGCCTATTGTTCATAATTTCCAATAGGGTGCAATATCTCCGATTGGTCATGGGGTGGTGCGGTGGTGCTGGGGATAGTAACCAGAAAGCGAAACACGAAACATGCGTAATTTGATGAATACACATCAGACATACATTTTCATTGCCTACCGGGAACCGAAAATATATTGTGGTCCGACACTAATAGCCGAAGATATATAGTGGCCTAATGGCTTAAAACCCAATTTCATAGGGGATATATTGTGGTCTGATGACGGATTCCATTAAGTGGTCTGATTACCGGCCCGCAATTTATGAAAATGTATGACATCAGAGCTCATTTCATACTCAGATACAATATGGATCGCTCACCTTCTGGTTCTTGATGCCAGATTGAGACGTGGTCTTTCTCCGGGAGCAGGAGCAGCCATGGGAGCGGGGGGTTGAATAGGACGGGACTCCGATCGCCAGTTATCCACACGATCGGAATTCGAGGGAGGCTGCAGTACACACCAATAACCAGTGGATTTCATATATGATCTTATAGGAGAAAAAAATTCTACACGCATGCTTGGTACAGATATGCTCTTCCCTTTATTCATCAACTAACCTCGTTTCGCATGGGAGCTCTATCGGGACCTCTCTCGAAGTCTCTAGGAGGTCCTCTGGGAGGTCCAGCCAGATTGAGACGGGGTCTCTCTCCAGGAGCAGAAGCAGCAGCCATGGGAGGGGGAGGTTGCGAAGGACGGGACTCCGATCGCCAGTTGTCCACACGATCGGAATTCGAGGGAGGCGGCTGAACACATCAATAATCAATCTCATTCCCCTCTATTCATCAACTAACCTCGTTTCGCATAGGAGTTCTCTCGGGAGCTCTCTCAAACTCTCTAGGAGGTCCTCTTCTCTCCATTCCTCTTGTAGGAGGAGGAGCAGCTCCTCTTCTCCAATTATCATCATTCATGGCCATACTACTCTCAGCATCTCTATCATCTCTTTCTCTTCTTCTACTATCCATATTCTCTCCACGACGAGCTCTTCTCTGCTCCTCGAGTGCCAGCTGCTTCTGTCTGAAACCAACACTCTGTCATTCAACAAAAACTATTGTCATTAACTATAAACTATTCCTTTAATTACAAACATCGAAAATTGGGAGATCCTTTCTTTGAAAAAAATCAAATGGAGACGTTTCTTCCTCTCGGTATCTATTACATACAAAAATAAACCTAAGACGTACCTCTCTTCCTCCTCCTTTCTTCTCTTCTCCTCGAGTGCCATCTTTGCCAGCCATTCTCCTCTTCTTTCCTTTCTTCTATACTCAGCTCTCTCAGCCAATCGGGCTGCCTTGACAGCATCCAACTTCTCGCACCATTCATCCATCTTCTTGGTGAAATCATCTTCGTGACTCATCTTCATATCCTCAATCCATTCCACTGCATCTTCTTCCACAGCAGACAACTTATTGAACACATCCACCTCACGGGCGTGTTCCTCACTGCAAGAGATAGTCAATCACACATTCATCGTCTGCTTTAACCCTAGTTACGATTTTTGAACATGAAATGTGCTCACATAGCCTTCTGCACTCTGTTAGTCTCGAATTCCTTCCACTTGATAGGTGCTTCCCTTCTTCTCTTCTCCTGGATTGACTTTCTCTCGAGGACCTCTTCCAGATGGAGAGCTCGCACCCAATGATCGAACTTGCGTTCCTTAAATCATTTAATTTAATTGCTGTTAATCCTTTTCTTCCTTATCACATTGTCTTCTCTTCATACCTGCTGTTGCAATCTCTGTTGCTGCTGTTGTCTCTCCTTATCGAGTCTTTCCCTTTGTTCCTTCAGCACTTGCTCGATATCCATCTCAGCAATGGCAGCCTCTCCGTACTCACGAAGAATGTTCTGCAATCAAAAATACTACATATTTTCCAAACAAACATAATATAAAAATGTTTGGGTAAAACTGACCATTCCGAATGAAGTGGAGAGGAGCTTCCTCATCTGATCAGCTCTGACCTTCTCCTCAACTTCTCTCTTGTCAGCCTCTCTCTTTCTCTTCTCAATATTGATATTCTCTTGTTCAAGTCTCTTCTTCTCTTCCAATCTCTTCTGTTCCTCTCTCTTAGCTGCTTCTTCCGCTGCCTTCGCAGTCTTCTCCGCCTTCACACGTTCTGATGACTCCTGCAAACAAATATCATCCTCGTGCTCCTCCAACAGTTATCAACGCCACTTTCAATGCAATAATTGTAAATGATATTAAATATACTATTTTTAAAAACGCACCTTGTATGTCTCAATCTTTCTTCTCCTCATCAGAATTCTCTCGTAGTCGGTCTGCTTGCACATACCGTAGATCGATGCGTGACGCTTCACCTGTAAAAACATTTTATCCTCAAATACGTCAGATAGAGAATGCTAAGAGAAATTGTTCGCTAACTCTATTATCTCAAGAGCAATGAGGTCGAAATAAAATGAATGACTGACCGTCTCGAGAGCCTCCTCTCTCAGTGTCTGTCCATCGAGACTCTCAACAGTAGACTTGAGCTTATTGTACATCAGTTCGAGATGGGTACGAATTCCCTCCACTCCCAATTGAGTATCATCTCCAGTGAATCCATCGGCATCCTCTAGATCAACTCCTCCAGCAAGAGTGGCCTCGGCTGCTCCTCCGAAGCGAACACAATCACCACGGTGATCAATCTGGGCCTGATAACAACAACCTATATATTATTCGATAGATTAAGTAATACCTTAACGAAACGATGCTTGGAAACGTCGACAATGAATCTCTCCATCTCGAGCTCCTCGTAGAAAGGAATGATCTTAAGAAGTCTCTCCCACGAGATGACTTCATAGATAACAGAGATCTGCTTGAGAGCTTTCGTCGCAGCAACAGCCCTGGATAAGTAAAACAATACAAATGTTGAAAAGAAAAAACAGAAAAAGAAAGAACATACTTGATGGCATCCATATACTGAGCGTACTCGGGTTTTTCAATCTTCTCGAGGACGGCACATGCCTGCTTCGTCATTCCCAGAGGGGAGAAATTGTTCTCTAGAAGTCGGAACAGTGAGCGCACCTTCAATAGGATTATTGTAAATGGCAACAACAAAGTGATATCCGCTACCTCTTCAGATGCAGTCTCGGGCACTCCGAATCGTGCACATTCCTTGAGAATTCCACTTCTGGTGGGAGCAATGGGTAGACGAAGGAGATTCGAAAGAAGTCGGATGTTTCCGAGATGTTGATCTTCGATATCGAGATGTCTAGTGAGATCAGAGGGAAGATCAGCTCCATCGGGAATAGCAAGAGAAGCGAGGAGAACACGAGTGGCCTGCTCTGTCGCCTCCTCCGCAGAGAACGTCTTCTTCATGTCCTCAAGAGATACAATATTACAGCATAAAATATGGGATATACATTAGAAATTTTATTTTTATAATGATCACATACTTTGAATATGATGAACTTCTGAAGGAGAGCTGCGGCATGGAAGAGTCGATTACCGGCCTTCCAGAAGACGAGGGCTAGCTGGTGAGTTATTAGTTACGATTTGCAACGTATAATAAGTCACCTTGTCGTAGTAGTTAACGTAGCTTGCAGGCTTAACGGTACGACGATCCTTGTCCTTCGAAAGCTGCATCATACCATGCACATCCTCAGCACTTCTGAAAGACAATTTAAATAGAAATGTTATTCGTTTTACTTGTTGATCCTATGTCACTATTTAATCGATAACAAGAAAGAGATACAGTAATTTTTAAAAAAAAAGAAAAAAATGAGGAAACCAATTACCTATATGCCTCCTGCCACAGTTCCATCTGGATGGCCGTATCGAGCTGATAGAGACGAGTCTCCTGCATCAACACGAGGGACTCAGCAGAAGATAGTTTCACTCTGCAAAACATTGATCCACTGATCGCTCACAACCATTTTTTATGAGTCAGTAGTTTATTATACAATTGCAATGACTTACACATGAGCGAGATGTTGATGCTTCTGGATCTGGGCAAGATGAGTGCGGAGAAGATCGCACAACTTGCGGAACTCAGCGCGGCGCTGGTACTTGGAACAGAAGAAGAAGGACTTGCGGGTGATACGATGGTAAAGCTGCTCAACCTAAGAACAGTTTTAAAAGTAAGATTGAATGAAAAGGTATCAAGACCTGAGCGTTGTTCCTCAGAAGCTCGAGACAGTTACGGTACGAGTCCCACAGGAAACGAAGCCAGGGAGAAAGGACAGTGCGGTCCATACGATCCTGAGCCGCGGCTCCAGAGACGACAGAGAGAAGAAGACTAAAAAGAATGAGAATAATGGCTAAAAAAGAATTATAATTTGAATATATCTATATCGGGCTCACTTTTCAGGGGCATCAGCGTTATCGAGATCATCGATTTCCTCGACCTTCTCAATACTAGTCTTCTGAGCCTCCTCCGTCTTGGATTCGGCAAGCGAGAGCAAATGAACGATAACCTTCTCAAGAGATTCGACAGCGACCTAAACATTATTTTCTTTTGATTTCGAACTGAATTGCAGTATAATATTGTTATAACGCATACCTGCTGAGTAAGAGCCTTGTACTGGAAGAGAGCATCCTTTGCCACATGGGGCTTTCTGAGGCTCACGCAGAGCTCTAGATGCTTGAGCATAATCTGCTCGTGCATTTGCGACCATTGCTTATGACGACGAGCCTGACAATTACACACGGTTATGCCTCCAAGTAAACATCATAGAGCACTTTTAAAAAAAAATGGAATATCATCCGAGGAGGAACAAACGCGTACCTTAATGGTGTCGTGAAGCGTATCGAGGGCATCCTGCTCTTTGCCGACCTGGATCAGCTCTTGAGCACGCTTGAGCGCAGCCTCTGGCTTTTGGAAAAAGGCTGGCGGCATTGCGCCGGGGTTAGCTGCAAATAAGAGTTTGTTATCAATCGCCAAGTCAGCAAAAACAAAACTATGCCGAAAACAGGCTCATAAACAGTGGAAGAAACGAGAATATGGGAAATATTTGGATGTGACATAATCGACAATAAAGAGGTCGATGCAATACCACACAAATGAAAGGATTAAAATAACAAAAAATCGATAAATATAAGGAATTTTGAAAGTTGCATCAGTTTTGATTACAGTATGATTTTTTTGAACTTGGAGGCATCGCGTGGCATGAGTATACACTTTTAAATTCTACGCGTTGCGGTCACGCGTTGCGGTGGATTTTTCTCAAATCCACGCCAAATTTTCGAATGGTTTATCGTAAGGCTGTTAGTGATCAATCGATTGTTTTCTGCCTGTAACGTACTCCATTAATTCATTGTTCGTATTGCAGGGGTCAGGATGACACAGTTTCTTCCTGACAATTTGCTGCAATTGTTCGCACCTCGGCCTCCGATTCCATACCTGCCGCCTGCCGAAGTGTTGCTATGCGACAAGAAACGCGCAAAGATGCAAGGCATGGCCGAGTGTGTCGGCGATTTCGAGGTGATCAATATCATTAGAAAAAATACAACTTGATATTTTTTTTGAAAATAACCATAATCATGTACATTTCAGACTGATCCTGCTCCACCCAAGCCAGTTGTCGAAACTCGTGATGAGAAGCGAGCCAGACGGCGAAAAGAGAAAGAGGAATTGCTTGCCTACAAAATCGAGCAAGGAATCGCTATGTGGAATCCTGCCGAAAACCCCCGCGCGACCAAGGATCCTTACAAGACTCTCTTCGTTGCACGAATTGTTAGTTCATTCTTTACTCAGTTTTTAGAAGACATGTTGTTTTGGTTCTTTATTCATTCACAGCTAATGTTTTCAGAATTATGAAACTTCGGAGTCTAAGCTGAAGCGTGAATTCGAGCCATTTGGAAAGATCGAGAAGGTAATTTTTTATTAGAATTGAAATCAATTAATAATGTTAATCATTTGAGTTATCGATGGTTGCTGATAAGAATGGAAAGCCTCGTGGCTATGCCTTCATCGAATATTCTCACAAGAGCGAGATGTCCGGTAAGCAGCTCGACGATCGATCCTTAACATCTGATAAGACTAACATGCATTGCGCGTCTTTGATACACCTCCATTCCATGTCTATTCACCTTTTGTCATTCCAGAGTTCCCGCTCCGCGGCCTCTGAGTGCGCGCTTTAACGGGTAATTTTGGTTTGTTTCCCAGAGGTGATGTTTGAGGGACTATCCTCACACTAGAACGGAAACACCGGGTTGGGAATCTTTTGAATCACACTCATAGTTTGTATTTTCTTTTTTTTGTTCTCTTGGGTAAGTGAATCGGGTGAGTTTACTCCCGGATACACTGAGACGAGAGTCCATCTTCCCCATCCAAGTTTATTGTAAGTTGGAGAGAGTAAGTTTCGCATCGGTAATGTGATGGAGAGAGAGATAATGTCAAATGCGCTAGTATGAGAGATTGAAGAGAGTAGGTAATGAACTCCCAATGTGACCGGCGGTAAGACTCGAAAAGATAGAATAACTTCGTAAGCGAATATCATTCCACTGAATTACCCGTCTAAGTGAGTTTCATAGTAAGGCAAAAAGATATAGTAATTTGATTGAACGAGGTTCAAGGTGAGTTCGGTTTCAGCTGCATACAAGAAGGCAGACGGGACAAAGATCGATGGACGAAGAGTCGTCGTCGATTATGAAAGAGGAAGAACACAGAAGACATGGCTACCGAGAAGACTTGGTAAGAATTGAAGAGATTTATTATATAGGAGAGAATATATAATGAATTGTACAGGTGGTGGAAAGGGAGACACTCGTCGTGCAAGAGAGAGCAAAGCTGTACTTGAGGCGAGAGGAGAATATGTCCCTCCTGAGAATAACAACAGAGATAGAGATGATAAGGGAGGAGATAGGGGATTCGGAGGTCCTCCTAGAGACGGAGGATTCAGGTATGATCTATTTACACATTTTCTTTAGTTGATGTGTAGAATAGAGTAGCCGATACAATCATTGTCTCAATCATCATGGATAGTTGAGAATATAATATTGTATTTGCAGAGGTCGTGATGATCGTAATGGAGGTGGATTCGGAGGAGGAGGAGGATATGGTGGAGGTGGACGAGGAGGGGGAGGATATGGAGGAGGAGGAGGATTTGGTGGTAGAGATGGTGGATTCAGAAATGGAGGAGATAGAGGAAGTTTCGGTGGTGGTGGACCTCCTAGAGATAGAGGTAGTTTCGGAGGACCTCCTGGTGGTGGATATGGAGGAAGACCAAGATCAAGAAGTAGAGAAAGAAGAGATGATCGTCGTGATAGTTATGGTGGTCGTCGTTAATTGAACATTAAATGATTCATTTGTAATACCCTTATTTTTAATCTACAATCCTATTGGATGATTGATTTCCCCTCCCGTCTCATCGTTATCAAACTAATGTATTGGCGATTGTTTTGATTATCATCATTGTTGTAGATGCTTCATTGTTTCCACTTCCATTCCTACTATTATTAGTATAATGAACAATGAGTCTTAAAATCTAGCGAGTAATGCAATAATACAAAATGGTTGGGAACCGAGAAACGTAGGAATACTAGAATCTAGATATCTCCACAGTATCATTGGAAGAATGGGAGATAGTCCGAGTGGAATGAGACACAACAGATCCTTTGCGGGGACGGGATATACAACCTGAGTGATGTGAATTAGTGATGAAAGTGGAAACGCACTCACCCTCAACAAGTAACCATCTGATTCTTCTGAAACATAGGAGAAGAATAATTGGAGATGCAAAATAGGCCAATCCATTCGCATATGGATAATGAAATAATGTAGATCATGTATGAATACTACCGTAATACCCATTCTCTTACCAATGGATACACAGCTTCAACAAAAGTCTGACTTCCCATTGCAGCTGCTATCGTCCAAATAATCTACAAGTCATTATCACAATAGATCAATAACTAGCCGGGCTACGCCCGGCTAGACCCTGCGGGTGACAAGCAGCCTGCGGCTGCAATGAGGCTCGCTACGCTCGCCAGCTTGTGCGCAACGCCGGGTTGTGATAGTCTTCTGCGAGGGCTTCGCGCGACGCCGGGTTGTCCCAGTCATCGGCGAGCGCTTCGCGTCGCCGGGTTATGTAATAAGGTTCTATCCCACTCAGCCCCAAGACGTTTTCGAAAGGCTCATGAGGCCTCGAGCGCCCCGAAAAGGTTAAATCTATAAATCTAAATAGCACTTCGTGGCTCCATCCCAACTTTTTCCGGATCGCTCTCGGCCTCACGAGCCTTCCGCAAG
>LS486560.1:138015-155683 GCA_900490705.1 Pristionchus arcanus
ATGATCGTAATGGAGGTGGATTCGGAGGAGGAGGAGGATATGGTGGAGGTGGACGAGGAGGGGGAGGATATGGAGGAGGAGGAGGATTTGGTGGTAGAGATGGTGGATTCAGAAATGGAGGAGATAGAGGAAGTTTCGGTGGTGGTGGACCTCCTAGAGATAGAGGTAGTTTCGGAGGACCTCCTGGTGGTGGATATGGAGGAAGACCAAGATCAAGAAGTAGAGAAAGAAGAGATGATCGTCGTGATAGTTATGGTGGTCGTCGTTAATTGAACATTAAATGATTCATTTGTAATACCCTTATTTTTAATCTACAATCCTATTGGATGATTGATTTCCCCTCCCGTCTCATCGTTATCAAACTAATGTATTGGCGATTGTTTTGATTATCATCATTGTTGTAGATGCTTCATTGTTTCCACTTCCATTCCTACTATTATTAGTATAATGAACAATGAGTCTTAAAATCTAGCGAGTAATGCAATAATACAAAATGGTTGGGAACCGAGAAACGTAGGAATACTAGAATCTAGATATCTCCACAGTATCATTGGAAGAATGGGAGATAGTCCGAGTGGAATGAGACACAACAGATCCTTTGCGGGGACGGGATATACAACCTGAGTGATGTGAATTAGTGATGAAAGTGGAAACGCACTCACCCTCAACAAGTAACCATCTGATTCTTCTGAAACATAGGAGAAGAATAATTGGAGATGCAAAATAGGCCAATCCATTCGCATATGGATAATGAAATAATGTAGATCATGTATGAATACTACCGTAATACCCATTCTCTTACCAATGGATACACAGCTTCAACAAAAGTCTGACTTCCCATTGCAGCTGCTATCGTCCAAATAATCTACAAGTCATTATCACAATAGATCAATAATTAATTCTCGTCTTCTCACTTGATGAATTGCCTTGATGAGATGAGTGATAGTGCACCCCAATACGAAAATGACCATGATTCGTTGCTTATTTAGCAGATTCGAAGTTGTTCCCGACTGAATGGAAAATGCCAAAATGACTGAATAAAAAAACTTCCGGAATGATCTTTTCATTCTATACGATCGTTCTGTAGTTTAACTCGGAATGAAGAGACTTCTCCTTTCCAATACCCTTACCTCTGCATGTCTCTTCATTCTCTTAAATGATCTTCTGTACAGATAAATGAATGAGAAACCGAAAAAGACGTAGATAGCATAGACGATGTTGTTGACTACTTTTATCGTCTGAAGAGAAGAAGGAATGATTTGTACTTTCTATCCCAAGAAGTATTCAAGTGCATTCAAAGATAATTAAACTGACAACAGTAGTTGTATCACTCGCTCCATTGA
Organism: Pristionchus arcanus; assembly: GCA_900490705.1. Taxonomy (NCBI): domain Eukaryota; kingdom Metazoa; phylum Nematoda; class Chromadorea; order Rhabditida; family Neodiplogasteridae; genus Pristionchus; species Pristionchus arcanus. The sequence continues at coordinate 139,359 of LS486560.1, forward strand.
GAATGAGTACTCCGTCTTTAATCTTTGATTTGTACGTTCCAAATCCGTAGATGAAGGAAAGAAGAAAAGGGAAGAAGAATTGAAAGAAGAGTAAACGTCGCATTATCTTTCCAGACCATTTCTTAATAGAAAACATGTTTATGCATTAGTGAAGAGAGAATACCTGTTCATCAAAAGAAATACTCTTGAGAATAAAGTATCTCTGCACCAGAATATAAAACTTTCCAATGGTCGCTCCAGTTGCAGATGTTGTATTTATCATCTGACAAATGGCCAACAAAATAAATAAATAAAATTTCAGAGGACTGACACAGACAATTCTATAGACAATATGAATTTCGACTGGGAAGATAATTTGAACGAGACACATGTAGGAGACTGAAGATAGTATACCACAGAGTCCTCAATGGGAAATATTTCGAACAGAATTACCTTTCTTTGATAATGATTTCACTATATTTCGTCTTCACGAATGCCTAACATGTTGATATGATAAACGTTTTTGTGGGTAAGTTTGAAGAAACTAGATAATTCATGTATCTGACCTGTGGTAATGAAGAAATGATAGAAAGGTGTAGAAAAATATGAATCATTCGAAATGATCATACGAAGAAGTAAGTAGAGATAAGATATGTTCAATATTATCTCGATTACGAAACCAATGTCCATTTAGAATTATTTTCCTAAGAAGACATTATTGGACATACGATAGTTCGGAGCGACAGATAATCGATTTAGCACGGATTTCACAGAAAGAATAGACTAGAGAACGAAAAATGTATCCGAATGTGGTGCTTTGAGATGAGGAAACTCCAAAATGATCGAAATTGTTTCTTATCGTGGACTAATTGAATGTATCGGCGTGAGAAAAGTTACTTGAAGTGGGAAAGTCCAATGAACAACGACGAATTTATAGATGGAACAATGAGAATGAAATAGATGTGACCAGACTATCTAGTGTTATTATGGAAGACGAAGTGAGAACTATGATGGAAACTACGAAATATGGTGATTACATCTATTGATGATAAGATATCACACGAGGTAGAATGGATGAACTCATTGCAAGTCCATTCAAGGGAGATGGAGACTTCTTTCTCCACTCAAATGAGAGATCTTTCATATTGAAGAGATGGGAATGAAATAAGATAGAACATCAGTATCAATGATGTCTGATATCTACACCAACATTTGAAAATACTATTTTGAGGTTGACGATAATCTTCTCATTATTGCAGATTTAATGAATTCGTGTATGTTATAATTGAAACCAGATAATCCCGAGATTGAGGTGAAAATTTGAATTTTCTTAGGAGAACTGTTCATCACAAAATCTCATCATTACAAGGTTCTCGATGAAACATGTATCTTCATTTATTGAGAAATTGTATGAAAAGTTTGAATCTCTTCAAATTGATCGAAAACAAAAGAATCTCCAGAATAAGACTGATTTTTGTTGTTATTTTTATCTAAACAGAAATTAACGGACAATGAAGTTGAATGAAGAACACAAAAATGATAACGTCTGAATTTTGAACAAGTTGAATGCCCCTTCATCTAATTGTTTCTCTTCATCATCTCAGATACACTTGGTGAATGAGTCATTTCAACACGCGCCTTTCTTCTTCTTTCCACTTCCTCCAGTCAGTTTATAAAATGTGTTGGAATGCTGACAGGTCGAGTGTCCCATTTCAACCAAAGGGAATGATGAGAATAGAAGGTGTTCAATGACGAGTTCCTTCCCATTAGAAGAGATATTGAGAAGAAGAAGGAAGAGATGAACTTTGGCTAGATATGAAATGTGAGATGGATGAAGATTACTTGACAGCAGAAGGAAGAACAGAATGATACACGATACTCTCTATCTTAGATTGAGAAGAAGCTTGATCGAGGAATGGATTAGAACGATTTCAGATTCATTACTCATTATCTACGAATTAGAACTAATATCACAATTGAAACACCGCTTTATGCGGGAAAAAATTGTTTCGAATAGCGGATTGTTAATTGGTATTCCATTCTCCCCATCTCGTTCTCTTCTACACAAATATGCATGCAAACGACATCCTTTACGAGTCCATTCCAACCCCTTTTCCATCCCTGAGAAAGAAGTGTAAACCACAACAAAATGTTGCGCTTTTAGGATGGGAAGAGCACTTTCGAAATTGAACTCTTCTCCGTCAGAAGAAGAACGACTTTCCCACCACCTGAAAGGGAACATTCTTTCTTTCGTATCTCATCTTTCCCAATTGAAGAAATGGAATGGGACTACAATCGGTCTCTTTCCTCTCATTAAGATTCCTCCCGTTTAACATCTCCAATTTCTCGTCTTCCATCCTCAATTTCCCCTCTCCTTTCTCCCTCCAATGTTCCATGGCTTTTGTTTATTCCTCAAGGAAAGTGCATCACTAAATCTCCTCAGTCTCTTTTTCTCCGTTTCTCTTCATTCTCTTCAATTCCTCTTCACTTCATCGTCTTCATTCTCTTCTTCCTTCAGTAAACCGTTAAACTTCCTTCTTCTCTCTCGCAACATTCTACCGTAGTCTAAGGAAAAAAAGACTGGCTTTTGTTTAGATTGAATGGGAACTATTAGTAGAAGGAGAGTGAGAAGAGAGGAGTACGACTGAAAGTGACAATGAAGAGAAGAGAAAGGAGACAAGGCAAGTGTCAACCTCACTTTGCCAATGGGAAGAAGTTGTAATCCTTCTAGTCTCGTCCTCTCTCATCTCTTCTCGTCTCTCACTCTCCCTCAGGGTCGAAACTGATCCATCCCTCTACCTTGCATCATATCTTGATGGATTTCCTGCCATTTAGCCACACTTTCGAGTCCTCTCTCACTAGATTCATTTGATCATTCAGTTCACACTCACACTAAAAGGGAGGAAAGGGAGGATAGTGGATAGGACTATCCCACTCAATTACTCCTTCTAGCATCTGATCCCGCAGACAAAGATCCTAATTGGTATTGGACTGGTATCTTCATTCTCTGTCTTGTATAATTCCTATTTTCTTATATTCCGGAAGCTTTTAGCACTTGGCGCTTTTCAAATTGTTCTCACTCTCTGTTGATTTATTGGCATCTCTTCTGAATTCTCGCTCTCTCTCAGCTGAAATTCTTCGATGCTTTCATTCAGATTCCAACCAATGAATATCCTTCCTTCTTCATTCCCTCCATCCATTGACCCATTCCCATTGTGTCTTCCTTTCATCTTCATCCAATCACTCATTATCATAGGGGCTAACTTTACTACGATCTGTCTTCCCTCAATAGTTGTCTCAACTCATTTCTGTTTACCTCATGTGTCCCATGCTTACTACTTCATCTCTTCCTTCATTCTCAATGATCTACCCATTGATCTTCCCCTTCCTTCCTCCCTATCATACCTCTCTCTATCTCTCTCTCTATCTCAGTTAAGATGACCCATAAAGTGTACGTCGACTTGAGTGGGAGATCCTCTTCTTCTTTCATCTCCTTTACTCTCCAAAAAGCACGTCCATTCAAACCTCTGTCTACTCTTAGCCCCGCCCCTTCCCCTCTTCTTGTCTATTGGATGAAAGAGAGAGGGAAAGCACTGTAGACAAACTGTAGAGAAGAGAAAAGAGTGCCTATTGGATGAACAGTGAACTTACGTTCCTTTTACTTATTTATTGCCATATTTGTTCTTTCCGAGGAAAAATCTTCTTATCAGAGACACGATTAGTCAATTTCGAATTGAGAATCTCTGAAGATCTCAATGCACCCATAATATTCCAATTTCGAGAGTATCGGTCATTGAAAGATGCCCATTCTTCCTTCTATTGCGTAATCATCTTATCAATGAGTCTTCCTCTCACTCATTCATTGATTACTTCAACAGTCTTCTCTCTCTCTCTCTCTCTCTCTCTTCTGATCCCTTCTTCTCTTCTCTCGGTCACTCATGTTGCGTCTCTCTCTCTCTCTCTCTTCTGATCCCTTCTTCTCTTCTCTCGGTCACTCATGTTGCGTCTTCTTCATTCCGTGGCAGGCACTTCTGTCCTCTTCCCTCTGAACTTGCCCCTTCCCCCTCTCCCTCCCCTCCCTCCTCCCTTCCTTCTTCTTCTTCCTTCCTGCAGTCTCTTTATCGCACTTGATGACGATGTAAACAATACAGTGGCAACTCTGCACATTCGATCAACTATTTCATTCTGACTCATTCCTTTTTTCCCTCCCCTCCTTTCCTTCCTACCGTACTCCCCTTCCATTCACCTTTCTCATTCTAATTACATTTTGAACAGAGCCACGACGAGTCTCTCCGAATTCTTCTTCTCTTATATGGTCGAATACTACGGGGAATTGTGATAAGGTCAGAAGGAATATTCATTCTATTGAGTCCATCTTCCAAATCAATAAATTCTAGAAGTAATAAAGTAATAATGCGTCCAACCCGCGAGGGTGGCGGGCCTCTCAGTCCATGGCTGATGCCATTCCTACTAGTTTGTCTAGCATTACTCCCTACTATTCACAATCAGGTGAGATCAAAGATCAAAGATCAGTTAAATAAAGAATTCTCAATCAGGAATTGATCACATCCCCTCATCTCTCAACTTTCGCTGATGATCTCTCAGTTCAAAATTTGATGACTGAATTGAGACTGCAGAGAGGAAGAAGAGCCCTTAATAAGAGAAGTGAGTCAATCTACCGTCTCTCATTCATTCATACCGTATCTTCTTCTCTTCTCTATCCTCTCTTTGCACCTCTTGCACGTAGGAAACAGGCGAAATAGTATAAACAATGCGTTTCTCTATCATCGTTGAATCCTAAAGATCAAAGATCACAATGTTCGTTGTCCCATTCCCATCGTCGTGACTAACCATAACCCCAATAGTCTTAGAAGGAGAGAAACAACCCATCGGCCTCTACGTCAAAGAGTGTTCATCTATCAATTCCTCTCGTCCAGAGATCCCAGGTGACTCTCGACACGAACTCCCTCGGGGTACTGTAGGAACTGCGCCTCTTCTCCCTCTGTTACCGTAACCATTGCCTGTCTTGTCCCTTTACTAGAGTTATTCTCAGTTTATCCAAGTGAACAACGAAGAGGAAGGAAGAAATCTCCACGATTATACAGTAATTATTCCTTTTTTTTGTTTGTCGTGATTCTGTATTTTCAGTGTGTTGATTTCATTTGATAGTTTATATGGAATGGCACGTCGATTGTTACTTTGCGTGGATATTTTCGATTGTTGTTCCGTTGAGTCATTCTCATTTCAGGAGCTTTCATCGACCTTCATCATTTCAGATGCACCAATATTCATGTAGTTATACCTATAACTTGTGGTCAAATGTAGTAGATGGTTCTAATCGTAGTACTCGTCGGTAATCTCCATTCGTGGTATTCGTTGATAACTGATTGGTACCTGGTAGTTCCTCTCCCTCTCAATTCTGATCTCTCATCAATCTTGTTCTTCTCTCTTCTTTCTCTTCTTCTTCTCAGAGGTTGTTGTCTTGTCGTTCAATTGCCGACAAATTACCGTAGATATCCAATCAATCAAAAGGGAGAATCCGGAAACGAAGAGATTCCAATCTCCTTCCTATCTAGAGACTATAACAAATATTTTCTATTTTGACTTCCGTTAGAATGGTTCAACATCATAGTGTGAATCGTAGGTATTTTCCAGTAGTGAAGAGGTGGAATGAGGGACACATTAACGGAACGATAAATATTCTCGTCTTAGGATGAGTATGTACACAAAAAGTCGTTTAGATGGAAGGAGGCAAAGGGGTGAGACATAAAGTAGAGAGAGTTAAGTGGAAAAGAGAGAAGGAATATAAGAGAGAGAGAGAGAGAGGAAGGAGAGAGAAAATGAAACGACTTGTGGTACCTTCAAACTTCATCCCAATCATTACCATGTGTTGTTGTGACTAATAGGCAGGAGAGGAGGAAAGGGGAAAACATCTAGTAGACTGAAGTGACAATCGAATGAGAGACATGAACAATGTAATGAAGAAATAGATGGAGAACTCAATGAATGAATGATATCTAATGATCAATCTTAGATTCGGATGAGCCATCTCTCGATTCAACTGAATCCGAGGGAGGAGTTGTCGTGGCTAAGAATGCAAGTGGTCGATGTGTACTATCGGCTGATCGAGCTTCCCATTTCTGTGGTCTCGATGCTGAAGGTTCGTTCCATTTTCTCTCCCTTTATGTCTTTTCTCATCCATTCTTCCCTTCGAGTGTCTTCCATTCAGTGGCTAACATTTAATCTGTGAGTTATCATAACCATTTTGTTTCATTTTCCGTATCTAGTTGTGATTGTTGTTCATGTTGTCATTCATTCTCCTGTAATCGATAAACTCTTCAATCCCATTGTGTATCGTATCTCCATTGGAATGTTGTGATTGATTGAGTTGACGTCTGCACTGTTGATATAATTGAGTATTCTCTAAGTTTCGTCCATTCCTACCGTACCCCGAGCATGGTCCGTTACTCTCTTCCCCTCCTTACTCATTCACATCTTCATCCATTTCTCTTTTCAGTCTCTGAACCACCGATTCTTCCCCATGATGAAGGATTGTGCAGAATATCTAAGAAGAGTGGAAGGTATGCAGAGGGGAGAAATCTCTTCATTTCCCATGATTTCTCGATGATTAGAAAGAATCGTCATTCATTCGTTCAGGGAGATCTGTTTCCCTAAATACTCGGATCTCGATATGTCTTGTAACGATGAGACGTCCAGTTCTCTCTCTCATCCACCCAAAATCGCCCATGCAACGTAAGTGATCACTCTTCCTTCTTACAGTCAGAATGACTATCAAACATCATCCATTATCATCCAATCTCATCTTTCCAGTGTTCATGCAATGGCTTTTGTGCCTCCGGAGGATCTCAAGAATCTTCTCCGACAATACTACAGGAAACATCGAATGCAGGCACCTAAGGTATACTGTAGAGGATACGGCAATCGATAACAATATCTTTCCAGAACTTCACTCCGCCCACACGAGCCTTACTCGTTGCGAAGATGGCTTGCGAGCATGGATACGAATTGGTGGATGAGGTACGGTAGATGGATGGAATGATAATCGATGAATGACTTATTTGCAGGTAAACATGATATTCTGCTCAGGGAAGGAATGGGTACGAACTCTTCCCCAATGTAGAGGATTGGGTAGGTTGAAGAGAAAATGAAAGATGGGAAAGGGAATGATTACAGGAGCTTGTGCCAATGAGAATGGAGGATGTTCTGACTCGTGTCTCTCTCCCGATGGAGTAAATGTTGAATGCCATTGTCCTTCTGGAAAGATTCTATCTGAGGACAGAAAAACTTGCACTAGTCAGTTAATTATTCATGATAGATTCAGACAAAGCGCCTTGTGTTGAACGTTGATTCATGATCCCATTTCAGTTCCAATTCCAACTGAATTGTGTCGTAATCTTGCTGGATGCAGTTGTGCTGAAGTCGATGCTAAACAATACACGTGTAGATGCCCCCACTCGAAAAATTGCCTATGTAAGTGAAACAATGAATGATCCATCCCATCTCTCTCCTTTCCAGTGATGGCTGGTCCTCCCAAGATCTACATTGAACCGGCTGGACCGTATGAGATCGTCCCTGGTGGAAATATCAATGTTACTTGTTCTGCTGTTGCCTTCCCTTTCCCCGATATCGTATGGCAGAGGTAATAGAATTCACGAAGAACTGATAGGAAAGGACAATACAATCTAATCTTATTCAGAAACAATGAGACAGTATCTCTTCCCGCTAACAATAATGGAAGAGTTCAGAGCAGTAAGATTCTCATTATCAAGGTACTTTCCATCTCTTGATCTTCGAAAGATCAAAGATCATTCAGGAACTGAATGGTAATGCTGAATATTCCTGCTTCGCCAATAATACGGAGGGAAGTGCAGAGAGAAAGATCAATATTATCGTCAAGGGTAAGAGGAGTGAAGAGAGAAAGAGAAAGGATGAATTTCAGGACCAGGTTCTCCTCCTGTAATTCGTGCAGTTCGACCGGATCGAACAGCAGTGAGCATCAAATGGGAACCTCCCCATATCATCAATCGACCCGTCACTGGATACACTATCTATTACACAACGAATAAGCATCAACCAATCAAGAATTGGAAGACTCTTCAAGTTCCTGGTTTGTATCCCCCCTCTCTATTCAGTGAGAGTATTCCTTCTTCAGGTGATGCAACTGAATGGACGATCAATGATCTCCGTCCACAGACTCAATATAATATTCGAATTCGTGCGAATGATGAACTTGGACCGGGAAAGATTGGACAACCAGTGACAATCACAACTAGAGATCCAGGTGAGATTCCCTCCTTCCCCGTCCCTTCTCTTATTCTTCCATTCAGCCACTCGTCCTGCCATTGTCATCCCTGAGGGAGAAGAATTGAGAGTAGCTCCTCTGACTCCCTTCGTTATCTCATGCAATGTCACTCGTGCCGATCCTCTTCCCACTATCACATGGGAGCACAAGTCAGTTTCATTCTTATCACTTCTTCAAAGTTCTTCTCAGAATTCGCAACGGCGTCACTCTTACGCGGTGAGATTAGATAGGGAATAGGATATTGAGGAGTGATCATTCCATAGTCGCTTTTAGAACACCGTGATAAGCTGAGCATAGCCAGTATCCAATAGGCACAGTGCACCGTAAACTAAAATCAGCTTCGTCTTCCGATGATGTATTCCATTTATATACTTCAGAGGTCGTCCAGTGAATGCTGGTCAGAAGTCGACATTCATTACTCTAAAGAGTGAGGGACTGGCTGAGAATACTCAATTCGCTTGTGTTGCTGATAATGAAGCAGGAAGAACAACGAAGAAGATAAATGTCACTATTACTGGTAGATAATCACAATTAGGACATGAATGAATATCCATTGTAGGTCCTTCTGCTCCTGAACGAGTGAGATATCAGGTCGATGGAGATAAGGTTCAGTTTATCATTCCTATCATAATTCATAGGTGAATTCATCCTCAGGTGAATTTGCAATGGAACGAACCGAAGATTACGAATGGTCCGATGGCTGGATATGATGTGTATTACACTGATGATCCATCTCTACCTGAAGATCAATGGAAGGTTAGTAGTAGGAGAAATATCTTCTCAGTTCATACAATTCCTTTCATTCAGGTTCATCGAATCGACGATCCGAATGCTCGTTCTACGACAATTCCTGATCTGGATGAACAGAAGCCATACACATTCAAGATACGAGGAAGAAATCGTCTTGGAGAAGGAGTTCCCACACCCGCATTCACTGCTACTACTTGGTTGAAGGGTAAGGAAAGAAGAGAGAATGAAGATGAACCCTCTCATTTCAGCTCGATCCCCCACTGTTTCTGTTGCTCCCGAGGGAAGAATCGAACTGGATCCATCTACGAATGAATTGACTATCGAATGCGAAGCGAATGGAGTTCCTAAACCAAAGATTATCTGGTTGTGGAGTGGAGGATTTGTTGAGGACGGAAAGGTTTCATTCTCAAATGATTCAGAGGAAACAATGAAATGGATTCAGGATGAATTCCGAGTGTATGATGTGACTCCAATTGATTCTTCTGATTCGACAAAGAGTAAATTGATTGCATCTTCAACGACTCGAAGTGGAACTGCCACTTGTCAAGTAAGAGTAGAAGATGATCAATTGAGATAGAGATATTCCATTTGCAGGCAATCAACACTGAGGGATCAGACGAAGCGAAAGTAGATGTTCATATTCGTGGACCTGGTTCTGCCCCTCTGAATATCAAGCCAACTCCCACTTCTGATGGATTCGATGTTGCATGGACACCTCCAAAGAGAACGAATGGAAGAATTGCAGTGAGTTACACTTGAGAGAGAGGGATATACTATAGCACGTGAGAGTGAACGAATGATTGATGGATTGCGTCATTCCTCTACATTACTCTTCAGAACTACATCATCTACTACTCAAAGAATCCCGATGCGCCCCTTTCGGAATGGGAGAAATTGATTGTCGATGGAGATCAGAGGAATGCAACTATCTCTGTTGGAGATGAAGATACTCCTTACACTGTGAAGGTACTGCATCAAATAATGGATGATTCCACTGGCTCATACTATTCCCAAACAACAGAAATTCTGACTGCAATGCAAAAAAATACAAAAATGTATATAGGTGCAAGCAGCAACTGACGATGGTCCAGGAATAATCTCCGAAGCGATGGATGTGACAACTGGAAGAAGACGTGAGGAAAGAGATCTCATCCATTCATAATCTTCCCTTACAGAGGTCCCTCTGACTGTTCGATTAGAGATAATCGATCCATCTGTGAATGAAGGAGAAGATACAACAGTTGAACCATCTCAACCCATTCACTTCCGTTGTATCGTAGAAGGAAGACCTCGTCCTTCCGTCTCTTACTCATGGCTTCCTGTCAATACAACCAATGAATCAGGAGATGTATGTTATCGAGAATATTGAAGTGAGATGAAGATTAATCGTTGCAGGAGCCAGTTCCAATCCCGGTGGAACAAGATTCTCCCGATGAGCATCGATATACTTCCATTCAAGTCTATTCGACCACTTCCACTAAGAGAATTCTTCTGTGCACTGCGAGAAATCCCGATGGAAGTGTGGAGGATAAACATGTATTTATCGTGCTCAGTCAGTTATTTCTCATCCGTTTAATGCTAAAAATCATAGTAGCATTTTTAAAATAGTAGTTCTTCTAAAATTCAGTAAATGGGAAAAATGAATTGCAGAGCCAGGCAGTCCTCCTCGAGATATTCAGACGATTGTGGATGATGATAATCGAGTGACTATCAATTGGAAACCACCCAAACATCCGAATGGAGATATCACCGTATGCTTCATCCATCTTTCAGAAATACATATTCCTTTTCTAGAGCTATCGAGTCTATCTCACTGGGGATCCATCCAAACCAATTGAGCAGTGGCAAGCATTCGATGTACCTTATCTACTTACTTTCACTAGATCATTCGATTCTCTTCAGGTGACGAACCCTGATGATCTGAAGAAGGAATTCCTACGTGGAGAATTGGAACCAGAGACTCCTTATTACGTTCGAATCTCCGCAGTAAATCCAGATGGAGAAGGAGTGAAGAGTGATCCTGTCTCATTCACAACTGTATCTGGAGCACCCAAGGATTCACCCAAGGATGTCGTCCCTACTGTGGCAGAAGACAATACTGTCAATCTGACATGGAGTGGACCTTCCGATCCCAATGGACCCATTCAATCGTATACTGTCTATTTCGCCCCTGATGATGGAACTGCCAATGATGATGACTACAAACAATGGCAGAAGGTAATCATGAAACTTAGATAAATCGATTGAAGATAATGCCATTCAGATAGAAATTCCTTCAACAGATGATCACGGTGGTATCACTATTCCCAAGGACGAATATGGACTTCAACCCAATACTCCCTACAAGGTAATCGGCATTCAATAGAAGGCAAGATTCTAATCACTGTTACAACAGGTTCGAGTGACGGCAACGAATGATCTATCGGAGGGACCGGCCAGTGATCCAATCACATTCAAGACTGGTAGTGGAGAACTTCCTCCTGAGATTAACATCGATGCTCCCGAGAAACCTGCAAAGGTACTTTCTACTAATTATTTGGTGACACTTTCTGAGAATTTCTAATGATGGAAAGACAAGTAATGAACAATTGTAGGTGGCTCCAAAGGGAGATATAATCGTGACTTGTACTGCCACTGGAGTACCCAATCCTCGTGTGTATTGGGTACTTGAGAATGGAGATATTCAAGAAGGGCCAGTCCTTCGAATCACTGGAATTACTCGAGATACTTCTGCTACTTGCCATGCTGAGAATAATGCTGGAAAGACACAATCTGTTCTGCCTATTCATGTCACTGGTTAGTAATGCATCTCCATTCCTCTCTCAATTCCTTTTTGAAGGCCCTGGTTCCGCTCCGAATGAAATCGTGGCCCTTCCTATGCCTGGACAGGGAATTAATGTGGAATGGACGACTCCTGACGATGTGAATGGAAAGATCGATAACTACGTCATTCAGTATGGAGAAATCGCTGAAGGTTTGAATTCATCTGAATCACTTCATAAACTAATACACAACTATCCAATAATGCTTGTAATGCAGGAGAGACAGAGCCAAAGGAGTGGAAGGAGGCAGTTGTACCGGCTGATGATATCAATCATCAACTACCTGATATGAAGCCGAAGGTTCCGTATGCAATTAGGATGAAGGCAGTTTCTGATCGAGGAGAAGGACCAATGTCACAACCAATCATCGTTCGAACATTGCCTCTTGGTAAGAAATATCTTACAAACTGAAGAAAGTAATCGTTCTAATTGAATAATTTCAGCTCCTGAGCCAATCAAAGACCTCACTGCAAATGTTCATCCGAATAACTCAGTCACTCTCAAGTTCACTCCTCCCGTTGATCCTGAAGATCCAACGAAGAATATCAAAGACTTCGTTATATCTTATACGACAGATGATCCTCCTGATGATACTTCTGAATGGAAGGAAGTCAAATACACCGATCCCGATCCCAAGGATGGAACTGTAAGTAGATGGTTGAAGGATAATCATTGTACTAATCATGATAAGCAAAGCATGAAGTTCTTACAGGTGGAATTGATGATGGATGGTGATAACTTCAAACCAGACACTAAATTCCACATTCGTGTTACTCCTCGTGGAGAAATCGATGGACCTCCCTCTGAACCAACCGAATTCACAACTGGAGATGGAGGTTAATTCCTAATCTCTCTTATATGCTCTCATTCTCCATTGTAGTCGTTCCTCCTGGTCAACCAGAATTCAACGTGGACGTACCTGAGGATAACACAATCAAGGTTCCACCTGGATCAGATTACAGTATCTCGTGTTCGGCAGAAGGATTCCCTGCTCCGAGTGTACGATGGATGGATGAAAATGGAAAGGTATCAAAAAGTGGACTTAATTTTAGATACTAAACTCCATAGAATTACAATAATAATAAGTGATACTATTGCAGCCTCTGAGTGATGGTCCGACACTGAAATTGCACGATGTGCGAAAGGGAGTGAAAGTGATGTGTGTGGCTGAGAACAAAGGAGGACGTACCGAGAGACCATTCACTCTTTTCGTTGCGGGACCTGGATCTGCCCCTGAGAACGTACAATTGAACAATGATAAACCAGCAACGATTGGAGTCACTTGGGATCCGCCTACTATCACCAATGGAAATGTTACGAAGTACATTGTATACTACACTCCTCTCGATGATCAGGTTGTGAATTCAGTTAGCACTTGGATCAATAATCCTTCCATACAGAATCCCGCTGCCCAAGTGGGACAAGTACAGAACAAACCGATCAATGAATGGATGGCACAGCACGTAACTCCCGATGATCCAATGAAGGTATTCCATCAATAGAGTGATAATTCAGTGATGGTTCAATCTGCAGGGTCCGATGAAGATCGATTTGAAGGATTTTGTGCAGACGGATACTGCTTATGCAGTTGTGATCCAGGCGATAAATGATGATGGACCCGGCCCGTATTCAAATCAGTATACGATCAGGACAATGAGCAAGAGTTAGTTTAACATTCTATATCAACATATTTATTCTAAAAATCATTTAATCGGTTATGACCTGAGCAACATTCATTTTTCATGAAGAATTTCTGAACATAAAATATATCATTTACAAATAAATAGAATAAACATTGAAGAGCGTGAAGGCCCTCCTCGTAATCTTCGAGTTGAACCCGATGGACAACGATCAGCGAATGTTGACTGGCAAGAACCAGAGACAATGCATGAGAAACCACTCTCATATGAGATCTATTATGTCCCTGGAGATAAGAGTATCGATGTGGATGATGCAGTATCTCTCCATGACTGGTTAGTTAGAGATTCTTATGGACGATAAAAATGGTGATACGGAGATAATTATATAATTGTTCTTTCAGGACGAAGATCACTGTTCCTGATCCTTCTCAACTCAAGCATCGGATCAACAATCTTCTCACTCCCAATACTGATTATGTATTCAAGATCAGAGCAATCTATCCCGATGGACCATCAGTCTTCTCTGAACCATGTCTAATGAAGACTCTTCCCGATGGAAATGCCCCATACATCGTCATATCAACTGGAGACGCAGGAGTAGATGGAACATCAACCATTGAAGTTCTTCCTGGATCAGCCATTAAAGTATCGTGTAATGCATCTGGAACTCCTCTTCCACACGTCAGATGGATTAAGGCCGGAACTTTCGATATCGATCCGAGCACTGTGAGAACTCTTTATCTTTATTGTCACAACACACAACAAAATTTTAAGCAACATTTTACAACATTTTTTTTATTTTTACAATTCAGATAGCTGAAGTGTTACTGAACTAAGCTGATTTCACTAGCATAGAAGTACAAAATGAAATCAATAATGAATGATATTTAGATTCGCGAAGGAGAAACATTCGCTTCTTTCTCTCTCGATGTCTCTAACATCACAGAAGATACGACCTTCAATTGTCTTGCTACCAATCCTCTCGGAACTGCAAACTGGACTATTTATGTGAATGTGCAACCTGGTCTCAAACCGAATTGGGCCGATGATCTTGTGATCGCCAAGACCGATGGAGATACTCCTGTTCTACAGTTCACTGATGATCTTCCTGCGTATCTTAAACCACCGGTATCACTTTATACTCGATTATATGCGAAATATGAATGAATTTGATCAGGCTGATTGGGAGATTCACTATACGACTGATCCATCGAAGCCTCATGATGAATGGGAGAAAGTTTCATCAGAGGGAGCTCCTCTCAATAAAGTTGTTGTCCCTGGAATGGAACCAGGAACACCATATTGGATCGTCGTTAATAGTCCATCGAAAGGAATTGAGACTCCTGTTATCAAGATTGAAACTCCAAGTGAGTGATTGAAAACCATTGGAAACAATAACGAGTGGAAATGAGTATATTGTATATTTGAAGAGCCTCCGACGGATCTTCGAGTGGGTCAGAATATGAATGGAGATGATGTTCTCGATTTCAAGCCAGCTATCGCTCAATTACCCATCAAGGTGAATCATTTAAATAGATACACTTTCCTCGGTTTATTCATGAAACCAGCCGATTTCGCCCCCGCCTTCGGCGGGGTCTTATCGTCTGGGGGCCTCTGCCCTTTCATTTCACAATACAGACATGCGCGCGACTTGTTTACACGCGTTTCCGCTGCGTCTCTGTCCCTGCTCTTTCTCTGGCGCTCTTGCCTACGCGAACAAACACATCCACAGACACAAGGAGACATCTCTCCTTTATTAAGGAGTATGATATGATGTTGTTGCATGAGAAACCACTATCATAAAGATCTACTTTGCAAATTTTATTCCGATTACAGAGTTACACAGTGAAATACTGGCCAGTGAATGAACCGACGAATGCGAAGCAAGTCTCTTCTGGTCCTGATTCAACTCAGATCGTCATTCCTGATCTCAAACCAGACACAGATTACAATTTCCAGGTTATGATCACACCTTTATTCATATTTGGCCAGTTATAATTTTCTCAACACCTCTTTGAACTCTGTTACAACTAGCCAGCTACGCTCGCTTCGCTCGCTCGCTGGCTAGATGTCGCCGGGTTATCCCAGTCATTTGCAAGCGCTTCGCATCGCCGGGTTATCCCGATAATATGCGAATGCTTCGCAAACGCTTACCAGTAATTTGCAAACATACTTAGTGGCTACATTATAAATGTTTTCCGGATCGCTCTCGGTCTCACGAACCTTACATAATCATCATAAGCGTGAATGTGTTCCACCGATCTAAAACTGACGTTACGCTCGCTAGATTTTGCGCCACCTTATCCCAGTCATTTTCAAACGCTTGCGGAAGGGTCGTGAGGCCTCGAGCGACCCGAAAAAAGTTGGGATGGAGCCACTTCGTGGCTCCATCCCAACTTTTTCCGGATCGCTCTCGGCCTCACGAGCCTTCCGCAAGCGTGAATGCGTATACTTTAAGTACCGTTTTTTTCTCACAATCGATTAACAACATAATTCACACATTTCACTCAGTGAGCTACGCTAAAAGTAAGTCTACATCGATTTAAAATGCAAGTCATAAATCCGACCAAGTAAACTACTTTGGTATGCTGCACTCGCTCGCTCACAAGATATCGCCGGGTAGTGTGTCAAGGTTTTATCCCAGTCATTTGCAAACGCTTGCGAAAGGCTCGTGAGGCCTCGAGCGACCCGAAAAAAGTTGGGATGGAGCCACTTCGTGGCTCCATCCCAACTTTTTCCGGATCGCTCTCGGCCTCACGAGCCTTCCGCAAGCGTGAATGCGTATACTTTAAGTACCGTTTTTTCTCACAA
>LS486561.1:0-12719 GCA_900490705.1 Pristionchus arcanus
GAAATGGTCAATGAGCCACTACGTGAATTATCTCAGGTTGTTGAGAAGGAACCGAAGGAGCCTCCCAAAGAGCCCACAAAACCAGCGACTGAAGGAGGAGAGAAACCCGTGAGTGACCACTCAAAAATGAAATTGAAAACTGCACGAAATATCAGGGATCCGATACGAAACCTGAGGTCAGAGGGAATCCTCCTCATCTTCCTCCTTCCACTCCTACGACTACGTCTGCTCCAGCTACTGCTATGGTTGCGTACGTAATTGATATGTTAATTCGATTAATTATCCATTTATTCGTTCGCTTTTCTACAATTATGTCCAGTAACTGTTCTTCAGCTTTCGTAATCATCACTTATCTCATTTGTCAATTTGAGTACCACCCTCACGTATGCTCTCATCTCTCTTCTACTTCTTCTTCTCATCATTGCTGCTATCGTTATTATCATACTGGCCGTAGGCAAGAGAAGTTAGTGACTAGGATCATCTTGAATTCGTCTCTTCATTCCACCTGCTCTTCAGTCACTTTGTGAGAGTATGAGAAATGAAGAGACAGATTCTTCATCCTTTGCGCCCTATTAGTGTTCTATTATCGATTTATCGATTTGATTAAAGGGAAGGAGAAGGACGAAGATGGATCGGAAGATGTAGAGCAGCCGAAGATTATCATTCTCAAGCAGTTCGTCAGGTCTGCGCAGCAATATCCTGTTTTATACCGTACCTTTATGTACCGTAATCGCTAAATCTTGGGAAAGTATAAATTGTTCAGGCCGGGCAGTCGCAAGAAGAGAAAAGGCAAGAAAGGAGCGAGTCCGATGGATAGTTCTCAAGATGTATGTGTCGTTTACTCGCCTCATTAATTTTTAAATCGAAATATGTATTAGTGACCTTTCGAATGATTGATCGATTAATGGGAAGGAGAAGGATGAAATGGAATCTGAAGTAGGGCTGTCTGGGTGAAGAATCCGTCTCTCCATTTCACTTCTCTTTCGGCGAGAGATCACGCGGAATCAAGAGCAGTATTCTTCACCCTGGCAGCCCTAATCTTCTAAATATCTTTCATTCTCAGGGCAAGCCGTTCCGCATTCCCTCAAAGGACATCAAATTCAAGGGACCACTCAAGATGCAAAAGAGATTCCATGGAGAAGCAGTGAGTATCATCACATTGGAGACACTCTTCAATCCTTTGTTCGCCATCTCCCGAATGTCTCAAATGTCATTTTCGGAACCCTAGTATCGTAATCCACAGCAACATATCGATTACGGTAGAGGCTTATTGACATTGCAGAGACACGATTACGAAGAAACGGACAATGCGAACGTGCGAGTGAACGAGGTATTTCATAGTCATGATGTAATCTCTGCAATTTCTTCTTTCCAGATAGTCTTCGATCCAACCCTCAACGAAGCTGTGGCTATTGGAGAAGGAGTAGAGCAGTATGAGGTTAGACATCACATTTTCTCGATTATTGAAAATAGACAGCCCTTGGACGAAGGTATTCCTATTGCAGAAAGAAGCGAACAGTGGTGCGGCCTCATTCTCTGACACTGATCGATCTGAGTTCCTCAAGGTGAAAATACGGTAGGATTACTGTAGATCAATATCTTCCTTTCAGGATCCCAGTGAACCTCACAAGAAAACGAAGAAGAGTCGAAACAAACCTTCGAAGAAGGTGAGGAAGTGGAAAGGAAATTGTTAAGAAACGACCGATTCCAGAGCGAGCGTAGCATCTAATGGAAGAACGCTCATTGCAAAGAAAATCATGAAAATCATTCAAAAATCGTCCATATCAATTATTTATCAACTTACTATCAGAATGAACAGATTCGTAATGAACTGCTATTCGACGTACACCTCATACACAATACTATATACTATAATAGACTGTGGGCCAATGCCATTACATATGAGGGGACCCGTTAATCCCGTATTGCCAACTCTATTGCAAAGTGAGGAACGGTGTTTACCGAATTACCATTGCGTAATCCGTGAACATAAATACCAAATACAAATACTAAAAAATATGTGTAAATTCATCAATTTCTTTTCTCCCCTCCCCTCCCCTCCCTCTTCCCTTCATTCTTCACCCCTTTACTATCTACCTTTCGGCCGTTTGAAAAATGGCAAATGTGAGTGATAGAAACCTTTGAACTTTGGACTGTATGATCTATAATCTTTCTCTGATTTAAGCTACAAGGAGCTGATTCCTTCTCTTTGGCGCTGATACTGGCCAAGTGCGGAAAATGCGGAGTAAGCTTCGGAAATGAATCTTGTGAGCCTTGTACCGTACTATCTAATCCACAGCAATAGGAAATGATTGATTCAATCGTAAACTAGTCCGATTTCTATATGAGATCTTATCCTCTTCAGCAACTCCGATCGTCGCGGTTGTCTTCGAGTGCGGTCATTTTGCATGCGAGTCTTGTGTCGATCAGATGCCCATTCGACAGGAGTGAGTTAGACCAAAGACCAAAGATCAAAGATCGAAGATCACAATGTCTTCCATTTAGTGGCTCTTCGGAGTGCCCTTCCTGTCGGCGCGATATCATCAAAGATCAGGGATATCGCGTGCGATCGATGGGAGGTGCGTTTGTTTGTTTCTTGAGCACTTGTTTACCTCAGCGCTCACAACGACCGCTCTCTTACTTGCGGGTAGTGAGAAATGGGACATCGAGCATTCGAATGAGCGAGCAAGTCAATAGTCCACTTCCTTTGGGCACTGATGTAAATAAGTGCCGTTTATTCTGAACTTGTTTGGCCGAAAGAATACTTATCCTAATCACATTAATTTCAGATCTATCGGAGTGTGTGATCGCCATGCACGAGGTTCGTCCAAAAATCAAGTTTCACTCTTATGGATAATACGATATTAGACAGTTTTAGATTTTGTTTGTAAGCACCTATTTCGCTAATAGAGCTATCTATTGGATTATGCGTCGTTAGTCTAGAAATATAAATTATTTCCAGAGATCGAACCAGCTCGAGGATGAGTGCATCCGTACCGACAGCTACATCCTCGACCAGATGACTCGAATGAGCCTGATGGAAAGCCGATTGGCTACTCTCACTCACGAGAATTCTGGTCTGCGCCAGGTAAGTTGTCGGAAAGTCGGACTGTCTCTGATCTCTGATTGCAGATGGCGTCCACCGTCGGACGTGAAGAGATGGGCGAGTACGTGGATGTGGCTCGCTACCAGAGTGAGTGATGGATCTCTACATTTTGCATACTCTCTCGCCAGTCAGAGTGTGATAGAGACGAATGCGGACCTTGTCGTTAGATGTCGCACTCACGGTTGACTTATGCTTAATTGCAGCGTCATGTCACATCAAAGTGCGCGTCGCGGGACGATGTGGCTGGTTCCCAATTGCGGAACTGCCTGTAAGTGATACTCATCTCTATTTCTGACTTACAATTAGCCAATGATTCTTCTTTTCTTTTTTTTTCAGCACGATGACAAACTCAAGGAGTTTCTCAGAGATCAAAAGACTATGAAGAACTTTGGATTCTTCTCCACCTCGCTAAGGAAAGAGATACAAGATGTAACAGGGATCGACGTTAGCAGGTTGGTTGCATGAATTGAATTTTCTGATAATACCATTTTCAGCCTCTGAGTGCCTGATCGTCTACACCTTCCACATATCCTCTGATCATCTACACCTTCTAACAAGCATACACATATTATATCTCTTCTACATAAACGAAATCAATTCTAGAATTCTTTATCAAATACTTATCATAAGCATTTCATAGCAATAAAGAATTTCGTGCTGAACTGTTATTCGTCATACACCTCACACACCATACTATGATAGACTGTGGGCCAATACTATTACAATATCACGAACAAACTTAGCGAGTAATTTACAAATAACGAGTACCTAGGTGTGCGCAATAATCAATTGAATAAAGAAGCAGAATAGTATTTAGCGTAAATTATTGGGTGAAAATAGATGGAAACTCGTGGGTGGGATAGTGTGTAACTGGCTTTGAATGAGAGGCAAGGGGAGCACATAAATGAGAAAAGGGAAGGGACAATGGGCAATCTTCTCCCCTCCTTCTCACTTTCTCGTCGTCGTTCTGGTCGATCGGACACTCTTGCTGGTTGCAGCCGATGCAGCCGATGCAGCAGCTGCAGTCGTGACGGATGATGATGAGCCCACTCTGAAATGATCACACTTCATCCATGACACTGCATATTCTCATGACAACCAACTGCAAGATATCTCGACTATTTCCTTTTCTTTTGCTGTTCCATCCAAGCCAGCGCTTGTTATCTACACTCCTACACTAACCCTTCCTCACGCTAATCAAGGATTGTCCCTAGCAATGTCGATGACAAAACTACAGTGGATGGGGCACAGTTTTAGAAGACAAGAAAGGCCAAAACATATCCCTAATCATGTTGAGCTCGATCCTAATCATCGCCAAGTCGTTCCATCCCCCCTCCCCATCACATTATCTGCTCTAACCTGGGTCTTCTGGTGGCCGGAATGGTGGATGGGCCAGCAACGGGTGCATTCTCAACAGGGCCGAGTGTCTCTCTCGCTGCTCCCTCTCCCTCAGTCTCCTCCTTCACTGGTTGGGGTACGGTAATGCCGTGTCGTTGCAGGACTCCTTCCAGCTGGCTCACGCGAAGCTGCAAATCATTTAGTGTCATTATTTATTATTAGAAGTGCCTGTGATCCACAAGTGGCTTGTCCTCTGATCTCTACTCATCACTGTATCACCACCTCCCTTTTTTCGACTACACCGACGGAACTCCGTTTCTACGTTCACTATTTTTCTCGTTTTCTCGTGATATCATGACGGTAACGGAATATGCATTGAATTGAATTGAAAGAGGACAAATCATTGATAAATTCAAACAGCTGTTATTCCACAAATAATAATAAACATTTGCAAACTCACGGTGTTCACTCTGACCTGCTCCAAGTATCGACTCATCATGTGCAGCTACAATTTATACAATTAGCTCAAATTAAATGAATATGTGTATTGTACCTTCTGTTTGGGATTGTTATGACTTCCGAGGGCCGCCAAATTCTCCTTCAATTCATCGTTCTCCGTGGCACTCAGAGCGATTATCTGCAATGGGGTTGTTATCACTGAAGGATGGATGAAATCGAGACACTTGAGTGACAACCACAATCCGCTATTATTTTCTCCCTTCTCTTTTCCGTTTACAAGTTAAGAAATTTTCCATTATTATTTTTTCGCAATTGAATAAAATACTACTCGCTACTCGATCCTTCCCCATTCTCACCTCATTGGCCCTCTTCTCTCTCGCTACTCGATCCTTCCCCATTCTCACCTCATTGGCCCTCTTCTCTCTCGCTACTCGATCCTTCCCCATTCTCACCTCATTTGCCCTCTTCTCTCTCGCTTCAGCCTCACGTCTCTTATCCTTCTCGTTGCTGCAAGGGGAATGGAGTTAGGTGTGCAAGGGAAAGCCATCGTTCAAGATTCTAATTTAGAAACGGGAAACTCGCTTGAACTCTGCTTTCATCTCATTCATCTTCTCCGAGAATTGATGAGAGACCGTCTTCCAGTGTTCCTGCAACGATAATTCATCATTATTGATTTTCTGTCCAGTCTCAGGCCGATTTCCACAGTATCCATAGTTATCACATGGGTTACGGTAGTTGTCTCTCAGTATGGTCCCTTACAGTGGAAGAATTGTCGACGAGACGAACAGAAGGATGAGAGAGGGAAGAGGAGGATGATTGGGATGAATCCGATCCCGCTCTCGTCTCCCTTCCAATCCATCTTTCTCTCCACTTCTCATTCTTCCTTTTCGAATTCAGCTGCACGGGAATGGCAAGGAAATAAGAGGCTACGGCAACTCCCCCAGTGTAACCCCAAGCGTAAAGGCAGTGAAGCATAAAATAACCAGCCAATTTGGGAATACACTGTTTTGTTATTTATCAGAGTTCTTGCGTGAGAAGAAGAGATAATCAGTGAAGTCAACTCACAATATCCTTGTCTTTCTCTGCCAATTTCACTCTCATCTCGTTTTCCTTCGTGATTAGGAGATCTCCCATCTGAGTGTGTAGGTCATCGACTTGAGCGGAGCTGAATGGATGAAATATATTGATTGAATTAATCGTTATCAGGGCGGGGATTGCTAATACCAACGAAAACATATCCGCACTTTTCATCAGTTGGCATCATTAGGTTCTAGCTAATTGTAATAGAAACAATCAAAGGACTCATATAAAATACTCAAATCATGTAAAAAAATGAGTCATGATTTTCCAACAGTGGTCGAAAAGCATGTCAACATCAACATGAGGTGCCCGACGAAGTCGGGCAATGTTTTCGTCTAAGTGCCCGAAACGTTAAAACCCGAAAAAGTTTTAAGTGTTCTAACCAAGTGTAAAAAGCATTTTTTGGTCATTTTTAGGTCTATGTGCCCGAAAACATCCGAAAATATAGGCCTAGGTGCCCGACGGCAAAATCCAGTTGACATAACTTTTCGACCACTGTTTTCCAATTTTTGAAAGATATGAGGTTAGCTCGCTGGTAATCTTCTCTGCTTTGGGGAACCGTACTCTGCTTATCCGTAACTTTTGCTCAACTTGGTCTCAAAATGCGTTATTCATAGGCCCTTTTGAGGGTGATATTTGATCTCTGAATCATAGTGAGCATTCCTCACTTGGCCGATCCCAATTCTATCATCTTCTTCCTTTCCTCTTCAATCTCCTTCTTCTTCACTTCTAATTCCTTCTCCAACTCCTCCATCGTCTTCCTCATATCTTCACTACAATCAATAACAATTCATCGTGAGTGATCATCTTCTCTCCTCACCTTTTCTCCCTTTCCTCTTCCATCTTCCTCTTCTGTCCTTCAATTTCTCCTCTGAGTTCATCTAACTGCGAGACGAGTGATTCCACCTATCAATAACCATATTGAATCCACGCGTCAACCCTCCAAAATATCCAAGTTATGCCATGATTTAGCCACACAGTTAGTTTTGGCGGAGAAGTAAAAATCACAAAGATATGAATAATTTTCGAAAGAATTTCTCCGAAAAAATTCTCATTTCAATTGCGATTGTATTTTCGAGAATATCGCCCAATCCGACCTGAATCGACAGTGTACTCTTCTCCTCTTCGCTGTCCACTAGTTTATCCCTTAGCACCGTCATAACGTCTTCAACTGCCTGAAATAATTGATTATGAAGGCGAAATTGCTTACCAATCGCACCTTCTTCTCCGTTTCTTTATTCTTCAATTGAGTGGTAGTCGATTGAATTTCATCCTTGAGATGATCAATTTCATTCTTCAGATTGACTTCCTGTGAAACATCAATTCTCACATCATATAGTAACCCAGTCTACCGTACCGTCTTTTCCTTGTCAGATAGATTACTCGTGAGTCTTTCTTCCAATTCTTTCAATTCATCAATATGCAGAGACTTGAGTAGGTCGGCATCCGATTGTAATCGATCAATCTCAAAGACAATAAAGAATATATATAAGTGCTTATAAACATTTTCCAACCTGAGACGTAGCTTCATCTAATTGATCCTTCAATTCCGCTTCTCTTTTCTCCAATTCAACGACCTACAATCAAATTATTATCATTTAATTTCTTCCTCTATCCTCCATTCTCCTTTATTCCCTCCTCACCTTCTCCTTTTCATCTCCAATCGCCTTCTCCGCTCTTCCAATCTTCTCCATCAATTGAGCTGATTTCTCTTTCTCATCATCGAACGATTTCACTGCATTCATTATCTTCTCCTGCAATTAAACAGGTGCAATTCAATCATCTCAATCATTTCTCACCTCAGCTTCTACGATTCTCGTCTCTGCGTCTTTCAGAAGGCGAGAAAGACTCTCCGATTCCTGAAAAAATCGCATTCTGATAGTATTACGGTAACAACAAATCTACCGCACCCAAATGACTACAGTACCCCTCCCCTTTCACACCTGAGTCTTCTCATCAATAATCTGCTTCTGAGTATTCAATTGCATTTCGAGCTCCATCTCCCGTCTCTCCTCCACGTTGTCTGGTTCGTTGTGAACCTGTCAATGGACAATTTATTCATCTATTCATTTGTTTCTTGGGGGTTCGTCCTCATTGTTAGTACCTATCTCTTCTCGAATACCTTGAAATATCACAAAAGCATGGTTTGTGACTCCGATTTTCATACAGAAACACCCAAAGGAATGACTTCCCTTTCCACATTCTCACCTGGTGTGTGGTTTGGTCATCGTTATCCAAATCAAGGACCGGACGGAAGAAATTGCTCTGACGATCCTTAGCTGGTGTATACCGAGTCCTTCTTCTCTCCTTCTTCGATTCTGATGGAAGAGTGAACGTCGCCTCCAGAGGGCCACCCATCCTCGACGATACTAAAGAAGAGTGCAATTAGTTTATAATTAGTTGGTGACAAGATGCCCGCAAAGGAATTGGTGGAGTTTCACCTACTCTAAAAGGTGACAGATATCTATTTGCGGATGTTCGAATCCAAGTTCGAATCTAAAAAAAGTTCCATTTTGCGGGTGCCCCCACTCTGTCACCTTTCGATCTCACAAGTGTTCATTAATTGATACAATTTCTTCATCAACTCACCCGGTCCTTCTTCTTGGGAGGAAACGGAACTGAGATGAGGTCGACGATTCGGACTCATCGCTCCCTCCATGTATCTACAATGCACCAATCTGATCCACACATTCTTCTCGCCAAAATAAATCTTTGAAATGGCAACATGCTTTCTCCTTACCTGTTCAGTCTCTCCTGCAGTTCTCCCTTTGCTTTTCTCTCATCATCGAGTTGAGATTGCAGTTCATCCTTCTCGAATACAGCCTCAAATTTCATCTTATTGAGAAAATAGAGCACTTATATTACCAGATTCAATTGCTCAGTGAGATCTTTCAGCTGTAGAGATCGAATAGAAGAAGTGGGCAAATGACGAGTTGATTCGGCCACCTTCAAATATTTTAATAACTAAATATACTAAACGAATAAATAAATAATAGTCACAACCTCAGCCATGCTCTTGTCCCACGTGCTCTCCGCTAGTGCAGCAGCTGCAAAACAATGAAATGACCATGTCAAAGACCAATTCCGAAACCTTACGCATAATGTAACCTGATGTGCAACCTACCTTGTCCATCCTTTCTGGCTACAATGGCAGCATTAATCGCATTTCTTCTTGCAACAGCGAGTTGTCTCTCATATTTGTTTGCTGCTTCCTTCCATGCTTCCAATTGCCTCTTCATCTCGGCCATTTCCTCTTCGTTCTAAAACAACCTTTGGATCTAAAAATATGTATTTAATCATTTACCTTATTCTGCATATTTGCCATTTCGTCCTGTAGTCTTCTGATTTCGACTTGGTACGCCACTACTGAATCACCCTTGAGATCCTCATTAACAACCACCTTAAATCAACATTTCGATAAATATTATGACATTTTTAAGGAAGTCATCGCCATCAAACAACTCTCACCTTGTTTTCAATTCTTCTGACTTCTGCAGAGAATTGAAGAGTCGAAAGAGTTTCGCTGTAGTAGCTGTAACCCACACAATTTCCTCACAATGTTATAGAGTATTTTCACTTACATTTTGTCCGGGTGCAAATTAATCATAACAGCAGTTCTTGCGTTTCCTCCGAGAGAATCCTTTAGGATGTGGGTCAATACTGAATTTCTGAAGAAGCAGAATATCATTCAATGTCAGATGGAAAGCATACAGCACAATGGAGATTTTAATGAACACTGTACATTAAAAAGCAACCTGAATGGAACGAATCCGTTTTTCTTGTCTTCCGATAGTTCTCTGATGACCAGTGTGAGATTATGAAGAGACTGTAAGCAGTATTATCAGGTGAAAAATGACCGAAAAGGTAAAGCTTTTTAAACGATTCATACCTTGTTGATGTTAGCAGTTTCCTTGAATCTATCTCCTTCTACTTTCGATTGTGAGACTCTTTCACTTCCAGCCAAATCAACTAGATTGAGAATTGCGGAACGAGACGTTGAAATGTCTCCGTGAGATTCAACTGTGTGGATCTATAATATTAATATAATCAGTTCATGATCATTTCAATCTACCGTACCTTGATCATCAATAATGCGTGCGATCTTGAAGATGATCGATTCATCGCTGTCTCTGCTACTTTCCGGCCTTCCCATCCCTTCATTACTTCCTGAGTAAGCATATCAAATGACAAAACAAAAAAATAAATCGTACCTCCATTGCATCATTAACATCTTTCACGAAGACTTCACTCGCTCCTTTCACAACTACATTTCCATCGTTACCTTGTCTGCAATGTCATCATACCGTCTCAGTTATTCAAGAATTACGAAGCCACTTATAATAAATAACAAACCCGATCTTGAGCTTTTCGTTATTCATAGCGAACAAGTCGAAAATGTTTTCATTGTAGATTTCAACGAAGGAAATCGTAATATGAGAAGTGAAGTTTCCAGGCATCTGAAATGTCACAATTGTCACTCTTTCGACACATTTAACATCAACAAGTATAAATATTAGAGCATACGCTATTGGCCTTCTTGTCCATTTCCTCGAAAAGTAACTGAAGACCGCGTGGAATGATACCAGAATTATTGTCGAAGGAGCTCGATGGTCCAATCTAAATCAGGTTCCCTGTTTAGTAAATGGTACTGCCAGGTTTATGGTAGATAAATAAAACTTGCCATAGTGTGCGTTTTGCCTGATCCTGTTTGTCCGTAAGCGAAGATGGTACCATTGTATCCCTGGACAGTTCCGTTGACGATTCGAGAGGCAGCGCCCTCGAACACTTCTTCCTGAACGTTTGCTTTTATCAACGTTAAACCTGCAACGTGTATATATAAAATAAAGCGTGAAGTAATCGAAATACAAGTTAGGCAAAAACTAATCAAAACCTGTTTGGAATCTTCTCCATAGATACCATCGAACTGGAATCGTTTCGGGTCAGTGCCCAAGTTGATGTTTACCACGTTACCCTCGATACCAACTACCTGAAGCAGAAATGTACTCAATAACAACAAAAATATATTCGACAAAATACCCGTTGGACTTGATCCTCCTTGGATGGACGTATCCTTGCGAAAACTTTAATCTTCTCACATTTTTGTGATGCCATAGTCGACTCTGAACATGAGGTGCATTGGACACGCGAACAAACGCGCAATATATAAGTACATAAACGATATAAACTTTAAGGCCTTTAAGGCCAGAAAGTTTGAAATCAAGAATGTTTTTTTAAGAAAATTAAAAATTTCCCGCGAAGTTGAATTTCGACAGTTCCCGCACCGTACCGTAATCACCACACCATATTTCGCATATTAATCCGTTTGACTATATATGATACATTTTCAACTTTCACATTTCTTTGATACTTCAAATAAGAGGGGAATCAAGCAGCTCAAACAAATAAGAAAGCATAATCAAAATAATTAAAAATCAGTTCATGATGTACAAATTATTTACGCGGAGAAAGGACCATACAGTAATCTTTCTTTTTTTCGTCCTTTCGAGGCATGCATTCGAAGGTTAGATCTCGAATTGTGATTCTATTTCACCGTTATTTTGATCGTGGTTTGGTTTGTTTGAGCAATGCTAATTCTTCTACAAATATATAAAGTTGTTATGTTTCTAGATGAGTGCTGCGCAATATGCACGGCTTGTTTCTCGGAAGTATCGCGGCCCGAAACTGCCGAAGATCAACAGGCCTCGCAGACCTCGACTCCTCGCTTGGGCGGGACCTGCAGCATTTTACCCTAACAGGTAATTCATTTGTTCATAAATTTCATTGCGAAATTCGCGGCGGTCTCGCTTTATCGTCTTCAATTTTGTTCAGATTCTACGAGCAAGACAAATGGTACAAAGCGCGAATTGATAAGCCCGATTTGATTCCGCAACTGCACATTATCGATCCAACTCTGTATGGAGAAAGTCTGGCTGATTATATGCAGAAGAGTGAGTTTTTTAAAAACTATTTTTTTTTATCTCGAAAAACGTTAATTTTTTCCAGAAAATGTGGAGCCAACTAACATCGGATTCGCGAAGAAGGATGAAAAACGCATTCCTAAGATTTCCTCGGATCCTCAACTTGAGAAGTTATCCAGAACGAAGAAACGTACGCTTCAGTACAGACTTAATGGAGTCTTAACTGTCAGTTTTAGTGCGTATTGAGATGTCTCGAGTGGGTGAAGGAGACCAGAGAGTTATCGCTCATTTTGGAGTGTTCGAACACCTTTTCAACGATAACGTCTACTTTGATCGCACACAAAACTTTGAGGTTTGTTACACTTATCTGAAAACATTAATATTTCTATATAAATCCTTGAAAAGATAATCATGTTTTATTGTTATGATCGTTAAAACGTATTAATAATGGTCAAGGTGTCATTCGGGGACAATGGCGTGCACACTGGAAACATTCTATGGGCGGAAGACACGAAGAAGAGTCCTCAGGTTTGATATTATCACTTAATCTATCTAATATATCATTACTCCTTAATAAAGGAGAGAGGCCTCCCGATGTATGTGTGTTTGTCCACTTAGGCGAGAGTGCCAGAGAAACTCTCTGGGGCAGAGACGCAGAGGGAACAAGTGAAAACAAGTCGCCCCCACCCACCTCAAGTACCGTAACCCAAACTACCGTATACCTACCGTAACCCTACAGTAACCAAACTACAGGGAAACGTGAAGACCCTTCTAGAATGTTCGCAATTGAGGGAAACCTTCCAGAACCTTCTAAAAAG
>LS486561.1:13094-56002 GCA_900490705.1 Pristionchus arcanus
GGGACAGGTCCAGCGGCTTCTAGAATGTTCGAAATGACGGGGACAGGTTCACACAACCCACCTAAGCACATAACTCGGCGATCTCCAGCCGGGAAGCGCGCCGTAGGCGCGCGGCCCCGGCTGGTATATATATAAAACAGAGTCTCTGGTAAAAGCGAATAAACACAAAGTCACGTAGGCAAGTCATGCAACTGGAAACAAGCGCAAACATGTCGTGCACTCGCTTTCTGGATTGCAAAATGACATCAGTAAAGAATATCACTGATTATCACTGATTGATTAATATTGATAATGGTTGAAGGTGTCGATCGAATCGGTTGGAGCAGAGGGATTCAACACCATTCTTGCAGTGAATCTCGATGGAAATGCGAGTGAGCAGTCTGGAGAGGTGATCATTCCACTTTCTACTCGCAATCACTAGAATCACTATATTAGTTTTCGTTCTAGCTTAATTTAAAAAACAACCTTTAAATGGTTTGAGACTGGTTGATTGCAGATTCTGCATTGGCTGGTGGCCAACATCCCCGATGGAAAGAGTGTGAGCGAAGGAGAGGAAAAGGCAACATGGATCCAGGTTGGTAAATTGTTACTGCATTCACTCACTCATTGTAAGTACTGTGGAATGCTGCGTGCATAACTACACCATTATTCCAATTTTGAGGCTCTTCCTTTCCTTGGAACCGGCTTCCATCGTCTCACTTTCCTGCTGCTAAGACATTCGGAGAAGATTGAAGTTGCCGACATCAGGTCGGTTATCTTAATTCATTAAATTGTTTGTTTTTTATTCGCTCATTTCCTGAATTTCCTAGTTGTACGTATACTTGATTAAGTTCCATTCCAACACCAAATGAGTTTCACCTTTGAATTGGTCATTTTGCAGCTCAGATCTTGCGAGTCGAGTGTTTTCGACTGCCGAATTCTACAAGAAACACGAGGAGAAAGTGACTCCCTCTGCTCTCAACTTCTCCAATGTTGCCTACGACGTATCCGTCAAGGTATTGTAATAAAAATATGTTGAAAATATTTGTATTTACTTGCAGGAGGCTCTGCATGCTCAGAATCTGCAGTCTCCCCTCTACGAGTACGAATGGAATGAGAGACTGAAGAGGGATCAGAAGGAATTCCCACTCAAACCAATGCCATTCGATCTGTGAGTGATATATGCGGGATTACGGTTTCATTGTCACTATGGCAGCCATGTAATTGAACAGCAGTGTTGATGTTGTTCATCTCCAAACCTCACAAAATATTTGCTTTACGAAGAAGTATGATTGTCTTTGCAGATACTTTGATCAGTTCCGTGATCCGAAGGATGTACAGGCAGATATTCTGAGGGAAAGATTCGAGAAAGTTGGCATCGATGACGTCACTCCTCCCAAGGTACGGTAATGGAAGGACAGCATTCACATTTTTATGTTTCGTTTTATGAAAAGAGTATGGTCGATCACACCTGAACAGGTGGATGAATCTTTGAGAAATCCCTCTAAAACCGGTTATGTTAATGCCTGTGGTATTTGTATGTCAAAAACTGGGCATTTTTTTCAGATTTTGGCAGTTATCGACGAAATTGTTCTACTATGATCGTCTATTTATCCATAAAAAATACTCACTTTCCAGTTCCTCGATGATAATTACGTGGAGAATAAGAAGAAGTTGGATGCATGGAATCACGCAAAATTGTTGGAGAAGAACAAACCAAATTCGCCCGTCTACAATAACTCGCTCAAATATTGATTAATTAGGAGAGATCTGTCTTTAGTATCCGTAGAGTAGGCCCATTGTTTTCTTTGTTTGTTGATTTTGAACCCAATTGTATAGACAATTTATCACAATTTAACAGTGCGAATAAAGAAAAGTCGTGAAAACAATTTGAAGATCTAGATTTCATATGTGGTTACATGCTGTAACCAAGGTCTGTGCTACCGTACCTAATCTTGCTTACTAACGTTTATTTACTTTGTTGGTTCTGTAGTCTACATTGTATGCGAGGGAGCTGTTTGATAGTGAGAGAGGATACATGGCGGGAGGGAGATTCATTAACCGTATGAGAAGGAAATTCACTGAATAGAGCTTGTGAGCAGTGAGGTGCAAGGCTATGGAATGTGTAACAACCAAACAATAATAACCGATACTCTAGCATATAATCTGAATTGGCTCTTGGTGTCTAATAGGGCAGGGAATGGGATATCGTAAGGCGATCGATTGTATCGATACACTACCGTACTCTCAAATGACGAGTGGGAGACCATTGAGTGACTCTCCCTCGCCGGTCTTCGGTAGAAGGAGATTACTCATGAAGATATCGATGTCTGCGAGACCGAATATAGTGCATAGATGGACGTCTTCGATGAGATCTCGCGAGACGGAAGTCGCTGCAGGAAGAAGGAGAAGCAGTTGAGATAGACGAAGAGAAGTGGACGACGATGACGTCGATTCAGAGGAGATACGAGCCTCTAGGGCTGTGATCAACTGGAAGATTGGGGATACGGTAATTGGCGATTATCGATTGCCCACCTGAATGCGGGTCTCCTCCACTCGATCGATCTCCTCCTGAGTACTGTTGATACAGGCTACTGTAAGGGAGATATTGATTGATTGATGATGCACTAGGAAGAACGAACTCACATGGATCAAAAAAGGCAATTCCTTTAATTGCGATGTATTCGTAACTGCGAATGCCCAGTTTACGCATGGACGCAGTGATCTAGAGTGCATTCAGTTGGCGATAAGTTGGCATTACGCTAATCGAGCACTGTATACGTACCGTATTGATGATTTTGCCGGTGACCCGATTGACATCCGGGATGGAGGGCGAGTCCTTGGGCAGACAAGTGTCATTTGTCAGCCAGAGGGAATTAGATAGATGAGTAGATCGGAAGGCCGCGCAAAGGACGAGATGTTGAGCAGCGTATGATGATAGGAGAAGTTTCTGGAATATGAGTGCTTTGTATTATAGCTTGACTTCTGGGGATCGCATGATACCTCTCGTTCAACTTATCGTTTTACGGTATTCTCAAAAATGCAGTGCAGTGTAGTCGAGAGTATTTCAGATACTTACTCGAGTTTTTGACGATAACTCGTTGTAAACGTCAATTTTCTTGGCCCATTCAGTGAGAAGCCGCAACTGTTGGTGCATACTGGAATGAGGAGAGATTTGGCATCGAATTGCTACTGGATTGAAGGAATTAACCAACTCAACTTTTTATATTGCTTGGGGGAATAAATGTAGCTAGCAGATTGCACGACAATAACGAGGTTGACTAACCTATCAGTGACATCGCGAGTCGCTGCTTCTTTTCGCTCAGCATCCGCCGTTTTTGTGATTACAGAAGATCGAAGAAACCTGAAATTGACTTGGTTTTTTTGAGTTTCATTACATGTGGGGGTTTCAGCATTGGTGGCTGATAATGAATCACGAATGAATTGTGATTGTACCATTTCTAGTGATGATCCCAATCGCAGGTTCACATTTTTGTGGAACTATGAATTCATACCGTAACTGTCCCTCGACCGTAATCAACTTGTCGAGGAGCGTCTCTCCAGAGTGAGAAGGGGGATTGGAAACGGATGGAACGCCGTTCGAAGTAGGCGGAGACCGATCGGAGGTCTGAAAGAGGAAATTATCTGTGCGCACTGGTGACATAGAAAGGTGACATAGTGGGGGCATTCCTTGCATCCTCAAATAGAGATGTGTAGCCTTTTGCAAAATGCGATAAGTCCACCGGTGCCTATGCGGGCATCCGCAAATTCAAAGTTGGCTCTCTTTCCTAGCCCATCAGTGTCTGTGCGTAGGTTGTGTCTTTTTGTCCCCTTGGCACGTGTCCGCTCGCTATGCTATTCTGACTTGATTTTTAAAGCGCCTAACAACCGTTGGTGTTTATTCAGTTGAGAAAGTCTTTTCTACCTTCTGACTCTGGATTGTG
This sequence comes from Pristionchus arcanus, assembly GCA_900490705.1. NCBI lineage: Eukaryota > Metazoa > Nematoda > Chromadorea > Rhabditida > Neodiplogasteridae > Pristionchus > Pristionchus arcanus. The sequence goes on from LS486561.1 coordinate 17,018, forward strand.
GGAGATCTCAGTGTTTAAAGCATCGTGAGAGATATTGCTAGAGCATAGTTGGATAAATATGGGCTAATGGAGAATTGATCAGAGATGAATGAAAATTGATTGTGCATTAGCTATACTTTTCTGTGACGTTGCAATGATCTCTGAATGGATGCTTACTTGCGTCTAGATGAATAAGATTCATCAAACCAACAGGGCACATAATGTTGATTCATTCGATGTACTTTACAAGAAAGAGAAATAAGAGATCACCTGATGGATGGTGTCTCTCTCATTCTGAACTGAATCCGCCTTCATTCCCTTTCTGAGGCACATTTCATAGCGACAACGACGACAAGTGTTACGATGATCTGAAGGGGATTGGGCTCGATTGATAAGTAATGATATGACCTCATGATGATAAGAACGAGACTGAGTCTTGTCTAGTACTTCTGATAACTGACAACCTATAGACGGATTGGATAGTAATTCGCCCTCATCGAGATAAGGACAAACTTGAGCTTAGCGGGTGAAAGATTGGGAGGAAATGAAGTGATCGGATATTCTGATAGTGATGTCAGATAAGAATTCCAGTGGGAGTATGAGAAGCGAGTTCTTATCAAGTGGATATCTTTTTCACTCTGGCCTTGGGAACATTTGAGTTTCGTGAGTACCACAAAACTCGAGTGAGTAAAATGCTTACGTTTATCGACAATGCACTGGCCTCCGAAACGGCAGGAATAGTTGTGCTTTTTGCGAACACTTCGACGAAAGAAACCTGAAAAATATATTTGAATTGGTTTTATTTTAACTCTGTAGAAATGTACTCGGATCGCTTGTTAGAATCGGTTGTGAATCACTATCAATGTGTTTGATTCCACTGATTCTTGGCGAACAAACAAGGAATCAAAAGAGGGAAATGGACCGAACCCTTGCATCCATCGCACGATATTGCTCCGTAGTGCTTTCCCGTTGCCTTGTCGCCACAGATGACACATCGATCAGTGGAAAGAGAAGAGATGGAGAGAGGCTGGAGAGGGTACGGATGGAATATGGGCATGGAGATGGGATATGGAAGTGACTGTGGTTGTGGGAAAGGCAGGATGTCAACTACTTTCTAGCTTGAAGGGCGTTGCCAGTAGGCATGGTTCAGGAAGTGATAATGATGTCTAATCGTGGAGATCAAACTATGAACAATTGCATTTAGATTTCTCTAGATTGTCTCTCGACTAGACACAGAAATGTAGTCTAGTCTATACTCTGGAAAAATACAAACACTGTTCCCGTTCACTTTTGTGTGCGGTACAAAAAAGTTGTGGAGAGACGTGATTGAGTGATCTTTGAAATACACGGGCTTATCGATGGATGATGATGAAGGAATGAAGAAGAATACTCACGTGTGGATCGATAACCATTGGCTCGTCGGATTGATGAAGGGGATGATCCTCCAGAAGGGGATCAGGAGCCTCCGTTTTAATGATCTTACGAGGCATTGCTGAGATGATCATGATAAGTGAGAGTAGTTACTCCCTTGGAAGGGTATGAGACCGTAGATCGGAGGGAGGGGAGAAGAGACACTGATATGATAGAGACAATGGATGGAAAGGAATAGACACGTGATAGGGGGATTCCCGATTGAATGAAATGGGTGTGAAACGGAATCGGAAATGCGAAGAGGAATGGGATAGGCGAGTTTGTGTCCCACGATGCGACGGGGACTTTTTAGCGCACTCTTTTGCCACTTTAGCTCTCTCGAAATAACACTAACACTCGCTCCCGACCAACTCTTTGGCACCGCGCCACCTTGCTAGAGAGATAAAGACCGCGTGAGAGGGACTCTCGACGCGATTGGCCTGAGCGAGAGGGAGGGAGTACGGTAGGAGGGGTTAGGGAAGGGTTAGAACCGAGAGATGAGGGGAAAGACGTCGTCTAATGCATAATGAGCCCGCTGTTTGGGATAGGGATCAGTCTTGAGAATGGGAAAGAGAGACAAAGAGAGAGAGAAGAGAGATGGTATCAATGAAGTGGAGGGAATTAGCCATTCTACCCTAATTCTTCGTGATTCCATGGACTATTCTTCCGCTCTGCCACTTGATTCGTTCCTATTTCTTCAAGTTTTGACCGTTTTAACTCTGTGATCTACTTTTTCTGTCTTTCTACTTGGTATAGAAGGTGTCTAAAGGAAGAGAGAGCGAACGCCTTGCGAAATCTGCACGTTATTGCCTATTGTTGGGGACGGAATTCATCGATTGAACGACGTAGAAAGGGAAATGGATGCTTGTTATGCTTGAATTCTGTTCCGGCACTTCAACGTTTCATTGCTTACTCGAAAGCATGATTTTCGATTGATCTTCAATTACTTGAAATGTCTTGTTGGCGTAGTAACTGTAATACCCCTTGCCTTTGTGCTTCATGATTGCATCATTCTGTGCTTTGATCTTCTTCCATGCTCTTTATCTATCTTATCATGTCAGTTACTTTCTGTGCCTGCAATGCTGTTTCATAATTCGTGGTGAAACTGTAATATATCACCGTCATCACATCGTTTATCTTTTCAACTTATCGTGCCTCTTTCTGTTTCCTCGTTCGAGAGAGTTCGTGAAGTTCTCTTATTCCACATCTGAGCAATGCTCTCAATGATCTCTTGCTTCCAGTATGAACTTGGCAATGGAATCGGCCCTTTCCGGCCATGTGGGAGGAGGACTGGCATCCATGTTATTGAAGGGATTGAGTGATGAAGAGGATGAGAAGGAGGTTGAAGTGAAGGAGGAGAAGGAAGAAGAGAAGAAGCATGTCAGATTTGAGGTGAGAAAAAACGATTTCATTGGCGGTGAACAATGATCAACTATGTTATGAGAAGCCTGTATCATGAAACAGAGAGGTGAAGTGAAGTCGGTTTTTCGATTACTGATAATAAGTGCAGTATGTAGCACGATATATAATAGCTGTTGATATTGATTCGTAAGATTGGTGGAAGAAGAATTGGCCTTCCAAGACCCAAAATGAATATAGGCTGACTATGAAACGAGAATGATCCTTGCAGGAACAGGCAGAATACGCACAGGAAGATTCAGAAGAGGAAGAATACGAAGAAGGAATGATTCTTGAGGAGTTTGGAGATGCTACTGGAGGTCTGTCTGTGATCTTTGATCTTTTTATGTATGACGAAGTTATGGGAAGAAGCGTTCAGAAATCTTTATTAAAAATGTTTGTCTGGAATGGTTAAAGGAATTCCTGAGAAGATGGTGAAGGCGGTACATAGCGATCGTGAAACTAGAACTTTTTATGTACGAAATGAGAATTGTGTGGGTTTTATAACTCCGCGGAGTGCAGCATGAAATAATGTTAGTATTGTTGAAGTAGATTATTGTGCAAATGTTTGGCGGAACCTGATTTATTGAAGGAATGCCGTGTGATCAATCTGTAAACTGACCATTGCAGATTTCACGAAGCGTCTGGCAGCGATGCGAAATGGCCTCGGAGGAGGAGGAGGACTGGGACCGAACAGTCAGGCTAGACATGCAACTCATGCACGTAAGTGAGATTTGATCTTTGATCTTTGGGAAATTGATTTCGTTTCACTACTTTGAAAAGAAGAATTGCTGACGGAGAGTAATCGGCCTGTTCTATTATCCATGTTACGCAACTGCTCATGCTCGATAAAAAATAATTTTGTTGGTCTTATTTGTCGTAGGTGCTTGACAGTAGTAGTGGTCCTCATCCATTTCTCTCTCCATCTCATCCCTTCCTTCCCTCCACTTCTCATCTCATTCCCCCATACTCGTTACCATGAATGGTAATGAGTTTGAGGTGGCGACTCGAGAGATTCGAGACTGTTTGGCGAGGAGCACCCGCCTCTTTACGGTTTCGTCATGCATAGGTAATTGTAAGGATTGTGTTGTAGGTGATTTTGAATGGAGAGTTTGTGGCAATTCAACACTTTTTCCAATGACCATCCACTTTTATTTCTCTCATCGTCATCTCCAATTGTTTTCTACCCACGGGAAGCCTAGTGGTCACTCGACGCGCCCCTTCCCTGTGCAGTAATGAATTTTGGTCGCCAGTGTGTTCCTAGTTTCGTGGGTAGACCATCTGGCTAAGCAACCGAGGGGGAATGATTGATGATCCAAGAATCCGTCAAAAATATATATATTGTAAAATGGGACCATCTCTGTTTTTTTTGGTACGGCAACAGCCGCTCTAATTGTGGAGGGGTGTGGAAATTTTTTTTTAGTATTTTAAATAAAAATAAAAATATGTGCAGACGCGGCGCTTCGCACGGCGGAGAACGACGAACAGAGGAAGAAGAAGAGAGTGAAGGACAGAGCGGATAGAGCGACTGTTGAACAGGTGAGGGAGAGGGGGTTCTGATGTAGGGATGGATAAACGTTAACCAATCCTGTGATAAATCCCCGTTAGGTCGTGGCCCCCTAATTGTTAACGATACTGCGGATAACGGCACACAATTTGGACCCTCCCCTTCAAGTTTTGATAACGGTCCTCACTTGGCGATTGCTCGTTTCGGCTGCATTCTAACATACGATCAAGCTTATATATTAGTGAGTCGATATTACGCGCTCGTATTTTGCAACTTTCAAGTATAAGACGTTGTGATAGATTGCATCGGCGAATAATGAGGTTCTATTTATAATTGGCTGTTATTGCTTGTGTTTATAGTGGCTGAGAAGTCATACTGTGAAGGAGGGGAGAGGGGATGGATGGACAGCGTATGGGGCCGAACACTGCACTCTTGCCCCCTTAACTCTCTTCAATCTCCCCACTCTCTCGCTCGCTCTAACCGACGAGAGAGTGTGTCAAATGGAGAGACGTCGAACACTGCACTCTCTCTTGAGAGGAGAGAGAAGGAGGAGCTAATAGGTGCAATATGGGGGGAGGATCAGAATGAGGGCACTTGCGGAGTTACGGCGTCATTTATGATAGGGCAGGGTGAGTTGCGAGTTGCATGTTTCACCCCGTCTATGAGAGTTGGAGGTGGTGGGGTATGGTAATACGGGCAGAGTTTTGATTTCATCACACTTTTTTCTCGCGAGAATAGCATTCCGGAACTGATATTGAGTGAGGGAGAGAATGGTCTCTCTCGATTCCCCTTGATCTCTCGCTAGTTAGAGGGAGCGAGAGAGCATGGGAAATGGAGAGAGCGAAGAGAAGAAGAGGAAGTGCAATCCATCATAGGCCGATGACACATATTCATATTGGAGTTGTGAGTGAGTGGAGGAGTTGGTGTGATAGGAGGAGTATCGTAAACTAGGGTAGTTATTGATTGATTGTAATACCGTATGCCGCTAGGACCCGTTCCGTGAAGATACGAGATCCGATCAAACCGCTATCTCTTTGTCAGAGAGAGAGAGCACGCGGAATCGAGAGAGTGAGAGAGAACACTCCCTTCTGCTGTAGATTGCCCGGCCATTTACGATGTTTTGCCCTCTGAGGGGAGGGAGATTGGTCCGATATAGATTGATATGGGCCAATTAGAGGGGGAATGGTATGGGATATGGGAACTCGATGCCCACAGGAGAGAGAAAGAGAGAGGGATAGTTTCGAGTTGATGGAGTGGTGAATGGCATCATGATCTTATCGCGTAGTAATTTTATCGCCATATTATTCGCTTGGGGCGAGTACCGTACTCGCGTTCCCTGTCCATTCCCTATTTCTTCCCTCTGGGACCAGGTTAGCAAACCCGCCATCTGGAAGATAAATGCTTCCGCCCTTTTCCGTGTGGATAGCTCTCGAGCCACCTTCCGTCCCTTCCTCTCCCTCCTCCTTTCCCTCCTCCTTCTCCTCAACCACCTTTTAATTGCCCCGTCGTCTCTCTCCCGTTAATTTCCCATTCGTTCGCTCTCTCGGCCATTCACCGGCCACATGGCCGACCCCAGCCAGATTTGTGTTCCAGCGCCGTCGTTTAGCCCCCCTATCTCCGGAACAAGCCCATTGCAGCTCCCCCATTTGCGTGTTTGAATTTGAAGTGAAGTGGAGAGACGAAAAAGGAGGAATTGAACCACAATTGGGATGCGATTACGCACGAGAGGTCGATTCAAATCGCGTTTTTCTCCTCCACTCGACTTACCTTGTTTGGACGCGGGATTAGCGTTGACCTATGGCGGAATTACTCGCACAGTTTCAAGGTTTTTATGGCCTTCTTCGTTTGAATGGCGTCTCGATTCAGTGGGCATTGAGAGGAGTGGAACTGGAGTAGGGTTGTCGGAATGAAGAATACGTCTCTTCATCGTACTCTCTCGTCACTCTGATCGGAAGTGTGAAGAGACAGATTCTTCATTCTATCAAGGCTAAACATGAGGAATACGTGTGAACGGGCACCTTCCAGATGAATCCTAGACTATGCAAGAGATGATTGACGATCGCGTGCGCAATTTTGCATTAAGTGCGGCATTTTCTCGTCTGACTCTCCTCATTTCGCACACTATCTCGCCATTCTCTAACCAGTAGTATTATGAATCGTAAGGAGATCAGGGCAGTCTCTAGATTACACCCCGTCGGTTCCACCTGCACACAGCGGGTTTCATAGTGGGGACGATTTAAGGGGATGAAATAAGGGCAGACCATCCATCCTCCTCTAGGACTTGTCTCTCTGCGCGCAAGATCAATGGGCAGAAACGGATTGAATTAGAACAAACGGGAAAAAAGGTCCAATAAAGCTTGGCCAGCGCTTTAATGTGCTCGATTGATGGTTTTTCGAACGCTGTTCTCGTTTTGTTTCTTTGCATGTCTGACCGACGGAGAGCTCACGCAGAATTGAGAGAGTTTTAATATGCTAGAGAAGCAGGAATATCGCCTGAAGGGCGGATTTCGTCATTTTCTCTCTTTTCCTCTATGCACCTTCCTATATGGCCCATGTGACCCATTCAGAGATTCATAGAATCTGCTTTGCTTGTCTGGTTAGACTGGGAATACTATTCTTCTTGAGGTGGTAGAATATGTATTCTGAGAAGGCTCTTCAGTATTCTACAGAATGTCGAGAATTATCTAATATCACTTATTGAGTATCCTTATGTTCGTCATAACCTCCTATTTTTTGATCCGTTATATCTTTTCTTCGCGATACTATTATAAATTGTCTGCAGTGACCGCGAGAGAGATCTCCCCAATAGTGTGAAAGTGATTGACAGCCGTTCACTGCGAGAAGATGAATGGGATATCATTATCACTTATCACTTATTTCTGCCTCTCACTCATCGCCCCTCTTTTTATATCTCGTATCGCTGGGAGGTGTATCATGCAATGGACCAGAGAGCGATTGGAATCTATCCCTCCCTGTCCATCAATTCTGCCCCTGATATCCAAACAGTGCAACGGGAGGAGATCACGTATCCATTCCCATCCCTTTCTTTGCCTTTCCCTTCTGCTTTTATCCCCCGTCTGGGCAATATTTTCCACTATATTTTCTGCCTCGTGACTGTATCTTTGTCTGCGTGAAGGATAGTATTCGAGTAGGGCTGTCAAAATGAAGAATGAACCGTCTTCTTTTTATTCATCGTTCTCTCTCAACGGCCATCGTTGTGAGAGAGCAGGCGGAATGAAGAGTGCGATTCTTCATTCCGACAATCCTTCTTTGTAGGTAGAGCAGGAAGGGGAAGGTGCACTTTTTTTTTTTTTTTTTGAAGGACAGTCAGCTCAGAGAGGCTTCTCATCCAGGAATTAGTTAAGGAAGTTGTACTTTTGAGTGGGGATCCATTTTCCGGATGCGGTTTTGTAATTCGCTTTGAGTTCCTGTCGTTATCCCATCCAATCTGCCTGATGGAATGAACCCCGCTGGAAATTTTTTCATCCCCTGATTCAGGGGATGAATGTCTACTTTCCAATCCAATCTCTTGATTAGGCGCTAGGAGTAAAGACCAAATTGCTGCATTCGTTTCTCATCAGGCCCCTGGGGGCGAGGGAGTGCTTGAAATTGAGAGAGACGAAACTACCTTTCTTCCTTTCTCCATCCATCCGATTTCGTTCACTGTCCATGCTCGATTGCCCTCGCAATGCCCCCTTTCCATTCCATTTCCTCTGAATGCATTCGTACTCCCAAGAGAGGCCCCCTTCCCTATTCCACCCACTAAGAACACTTTGACTTGAGAGCCTCTTTTTTTCGCTGATTGGACGGTCTCTTTGTAGCCTTTGCGCAGTCGTTTGATCGCAATTGCCTTTTCGTGCTTTTTGCACCATCATTACGATCTGAATTGGCCCCGCAACAGATGGCGTGAGCTCGCCCCCCCCCCCTTTTTTCTCTTCGTTTTTTTCCTCACTCGCTCACTCGCCATCCATTTGCCGTGTGCCTGCTGCTGCGGGTAATGTATGCACTCTATGAGGAGAGAAGAGAGATGGTGGGGAATAGGGAAGGAAGTGGGTAGTCTCGTGGTTCCCCTAGAGAGAAGAGGGGGTAGATCACGCGAAAGGGCATTGGGGGGAGGCGAGAATTGAGGTCCTGTCAGTTCGCGTTAAATTGGGTGTCGAAAGAGATGGCCTGGCGCTTTCGTGTTGCAGCGTTTAGTTATAGTTGCTAAGGATGGAGAAGGTCAATTCTTCATCGTTCTGGCTTTGTATAGGAAAATTATTATGTTGTTTTTTTCATAAATTGGGGTACTGTCAGTTCGCGGCTTGTCAAATTGGAGTGCTGCGATGGCCTGGTGCTTTGTGTTTGTGCACTGGGTCATAGTTGCTAAGAAGGGGAATGGTCAATTCATCGTCGCTTTGTCTTGTATAGAAATATTATTATGTTTGTAATCTGTAAATATTTCTGCAATTAAATAATTCTAAGGTGCTCGATCCCCGCACTCGTTTGGTTCTCTTCCGTCTGCTGCAGAGAGGCACACTCGAGAGCATCAATGGATGCATCTCAACGGGAAAGGAGGCGAATGTCTACCATGGAAGATCGGGCAATACGAGGTATGAGATTGATTGGTATTGTAGATCTACTCGAGGGAGATGAATTGAGTAGTTTCGAAAATTTGGTACACTTGATTATTGTGTAGCATAAATTGTGCTGGCATGGAGGGCAGAGGTGGTTGGGAAATGCGAGGCAAGGTAGGAGTTTACATAGGAGAAAAGGTACAAAGGATCAATTCTTCTCGATATCATGTGAGTTTTGGGAGTACGTGAAGCATAATTTGTACCGGAAAGAAGCCGAAGGTTTTGGATGTTGGGAGTTTCTTCTTTAGAAAAAGCATACGAATGCTGTTAATTGGTGTAGTTGGAACACTCTCATTATGGGAATCTTGCGAAACATTGATTTTACTGCTATTGATCGCAATTATTGTGTTCTCCATAAAACGTAAAAAAAAAACAGACAATCAAGTTGAATGCACATGAATGTAATTCAGTAAGATTACCGTACATTACGAAGTTCATTGCAGCATCGCTCTCAAGATCTACAAGACGTCCATTCTGACATTCAAGGATCGCGAGAGATACGTCGAGGGAGAGCACAGGTGAGAGAGGGATTATCGATTCATTAGGGATGATGGGATACGGTAGGAATTGTCTCACAAGCCATGGTATGTGTATTTCGCACCAGCCGGATAGGTGAGAATATTAAACCATCCCTAGGAAGACAGTGTAAGTATCAACAAGTAGTACGGTAGTGGGACTCGTCGAGATTGTAAGGAAGTTAATGGGCGAGTGTGACAAATTGAGTGACGAGGAAGGGAAGATCAAAGGGGGCAGTGATGAGTAGTGATCAGATGGAGTAATGGGGTGTTGATTGGAATGGGGGTACGATGAGGAGAGTTGAGAGGAAGGAAAGGGAGGAAGCAGAGTGTTTGAATGTGATTGGTGTTGCTAATCAGAGGATTGAAGAATAAATTGTAATATGTCAGTTGGTTTACAGATAATGAGATAATGCAGTACGAAACTGGCGTGCAAGTCAAGAGCGATATTTTTTCAGTTGTGTTTTTGCAGACCGAACGAATGATACAAATCATTTCTTTCAAATAATGTTGCTTGATGGTAGAGTAGCGAAACTGAAATTTCATGGGTGCAGTTGCTAAAAAATATGATGGAATATTTGGGTTACTAATTTCGGGACTGATCAGGAAAGTGGGTCCTGGGAGATCGTTGTTTGAACTCCCGAAGATCGTGAATGCATTGATCGAGCCCCTCTTTCCAGATACCGTAATGGATACTGCAAGCACAATCCGCGCAAGATGGTGGCTGTGTGGGCGGAGAAGGAGTTCAGGAATCTGGTCAGTTATATTTTTATTGATTTTATTGATTCATTATATTATCCATATGGAAGCCAGAAAACAATTGGGGGTCTTACAAGAAAAGAAAACAAAGAAGGATTGTTTTTTTAATTAATTAAAATCATAATAGATATATATTACAGCTTCGCATGCACGAAGTGGGCCTGCGGGTGCCCCGGCCGATCATGCTCAAAGGTGGGAGTGACATTCCAAGGGGGATTGGGGTTTCAGGGGGCGGTCTAAGGGGAGTGATCTAACTCTTCAATGATTTCGACGTTTTTGGTTCTTACAGATCGGTTCTAATACTAATAAAGAATAACACATTGTATAGAGTGAAAAGTGAGAGTGGGGTTGCAGGGAGTGATCTAAGAGTAGTTGTTCGATGGTTATCAGTTCTGGACAGGATAGCTATCCAAAAAAATTTTTTTATAAAATTAATCTATTCAATGCAGGCCACGTACTGCTGATGGAGTTCGTGGGTAAGGATGGATGGCCGGCGCCCCTTCTCAAGAATGCTGGAAATATTGGGGAGGTTATTATCGATCGAGTTCGTCGTATAGATTCATCGAAGAAAAAAGAAATACTCTAGATAGTATTAGTGAAGCGGGAGTGTCACCAGGTAAAAATAGGGCAGGGATTGGAGAGTGATGGGGAAATATTGATTGACGATGCATTGGGGAATGTCGAAATGTTCGAAACATGTAGTATGAGTGAAGCGCGAGTGTTACGAGGTGAGAATAGGGAGGGGGATATTGGGAATCTTGACATCATAAGAAGGATAAAATCGAACAAAGAAGAAATGTTCGACACATGGAGCATGAGTGAAGCACGAGTGATACGGATGGGATAAGTAATTGTTACTGTGAGATACCGTGGTAATGTAAAAGGGAGAGGCAGCTGAGCAATTTCCGCAATATTGGTATTATGTATTTTCTTCTGATTATGAGTGTGGCCTGCGAGAAGACGGGTGTTAACGATTAAAATATTATTAATATGATTTAAAATAATAGTGATCTTCTCAGGAAGCAGAGGCGGGCTTCGTATCCGTCGCATGGGCGATGCGTCGTCTGTACAGAGAGTGCAAGCTGATCCATGGAGATCTATCCGAGTACAATATGCTGTGGATGGATGGAGAGGTGAGGGGGGATGATCTCTTCATTTTTCCTTATCTCTCGTCAATCAGAGAAACGAGAGAGCATGGCGATATGAGAGAGTCAGACCGTACACTGAGGGATGGTATAGGAGAAGGGAGGTTTCATGTAGAGAAGAGCTTGTGCTGTGATAGCAACTTGATAAACTTTATGAAAGTCCACATTTTATTCTGAATGATGTGTATTTGAGTATTCTGAATGATTCTTTGATCTTTCTCTTCATCAGGTCTACCTCATCGACGTCTCTCAATCAGTGGAGCACGACCATCCTCACTCGCTCGAGTTCCTCAGGTGAGCGCTTTTTGATTAGTGAGAATAAAGCGTAGGTGCTGAAATACGAATGCGAGTGCTATTTAAACCTGCACAATGAAAATGGTGTTTCATAAATATGTTAAGACCGTTCAAAGCGGATATTCGATGGTAAATTGGAGTCGTTTGTGGTAAAAAATAATTCTGAATTGGTATGTTGTTCTGGAAAAGAGGATGTGTCGGGGAATTGGATAGAGGAATCATTGGCCTTTATTTTACGATCCAACTGGTCATGGAATGGGAGGAGGAAGTGAAGGAGGGGGGGAGGGAGAGGGAGAGAGGGAGAGAGAGAGGATGGGCGGAATTGAAGTGAACTCGAGTGTCCTACTCTCGCCTGTTTTTTTCACTCACTCGTCTCACGCATTCACTCCCTCCGATAGGGCGTTTGACCAGTATGGATTCCTCAGATGTTGAGAAAATTCTCCCACGCAACCTTTATTCGCAAAGATTTTACGTATGAATCGCGCTGAATATCTGTCTATTGCCATCGTTCAATATGTTGATATCTGAAATGTTTAAAGGCTTTCCGGCCGCCCAGTCGTGTTAGTCAGATTACCATTCCAAGCATCATCGCCAGTTTGTGAGTAACTGTCAGAGCCCCATCGGCCTTCTTTGATATTCGCTTCCTCCTCTCCCTTTACTCCATTCCTCACTTCTCACTTCAACCCCCACAGATGATATCCCTAGAGGGGGCGAGACTGAATGGGAAGGGGAGAGGAAGGAGGAGGGGAGCAGTGATGCAACAAGGGTATCCATCATATCAGCGGGATGGGCGAGAGAAATGGGCCACCGCAGGCGATTTAGGGTCGCCTTTTTGGGCTGTTTTGTCGCGCTACCCCCTGTTGATAGTGGCTGCTTTTTCAACACAAAATCTCAATATTTTCCCCATATCTATCGACAGAAAAGCAAGTGTCAATGGCCCAGTCCAGTTTGTAGACTTTATGAAACTCAATTATTTTATGCAAACAACTATTCGTTTCAGAGTTGACATCTCGAATGTGATTCGATTCTTCCGCGAGAGAGGATCGCCTGTGATCGGAATGAGGGCTCTATTCGAATTCATCGTCGACCCGTGTGTGGATGAGAAGAAGGCAGAGGAAATACTCGAGAAGAGGTGAGGATTTGGATAAAACATGTAATTGGTGATTGGGCGGATATCGAAGAGGAATTGTTGTTCGAGCGCAATAACTGACTTTGAGATGTGCGTGAAACGCTGTTCTGTGGGGGTAGTATTTTGCTTTGCAATTTTTTTTTTGGAAGTTGATTATGCTGGACGATAATGTTGCAATATGAGGATTGAGTAATCGAGATCGAAGAATCTATCACGATATTAGTTTTGTCGGCGGCTTTTAGATGCACATGAAACACGGTACAACAGGGTTGAGCAACGAGTATCTGTGTATTCTTTCTCTTTTTTTTTATCCCACTAAAGAGTACCGGCGCTCTTGATCTCACAAGTTATCACTACAACTCTCTCTCGGTATCCTCTTATCCCACTGATATCTCTGATAAGCCCATCCCTTCTCGAGAGAATAAAGAGATTTGAATCTGGGGTGTGCAAAGTATTTTTCGATCTCTCATTTCGCATTGCTCTCTCGCTTTTTCTGATCGGCGAGAGAGAAGAGATTGAAAATTGTTCGCACACTCCATATTTGACTCGAAAGAAGCCATTGATTGTATGTTTTGTGCGTGTAACACGAAGGAATATCTCTTGTATCCATTCATTCATTCATCAGTCACTGTTATTCCATTCATTCATTCTTTCCTCCTTTCCTGTTGCCTTTGCAATCATCCCTCTCCATTCTCCATGATCTCTCGCCAGTCAGAGAAGGAGAGAGTGTGTGTGAAAGTGAGAGACCATCTCTTGTGCTCTCTAGCTCTCAGTAGTTTTTCCTCCACTCCCCATTTCCTCTCGAGTCGGCGCATTCCAAATGGGGCGAATCGTTAATATTCTAGAGCTGAAGCCCCAAACTGACGAGTGGGAAGAGACGTTCCCAGAAGAGTGTGAGAGAGGCGCTCACCTAACCAAAACTCTCCCTTTGCACGTCCCCTTAAAGTGGCTAGCAAGTGCCTAACCACTCGTTTTTACAGTCAAACTATGCGTAAATCGATGTGCTTGTAGTGTGCAATGACTAACAAATACCTGCTCATTTACGTCACGGGCGCATAAGTTCTAGAAGCGTAGTGGGGATTGGAGTGTGTTGCGAGATCACAAGAAGTTGTGCAGATGAGATTTCACGCACTCTTCATTTCGCATACTCTCTGGTCTTTTAGGCCGATGAGAGAGCATTGTAAACGAGGATTTTCAGAGATTTTCACTCACCTTTGATCACGAACTCCCCCTTGTTGCATGTGATCGCTTGTTAGTTTGCCTCTCTGATCTTTCCCTCCTCGAATCTCCCCCCCCCTCTCTACTTCTCTTTCCTCATCAACCTCTTAGTCAGATTGACTCATTCGATTGACTATCCCTCAATCTCTCTCCCGTCTCTCCCACTCTCCTACTTCTCTTACCTGCCCCTCCTTCCCTCCTCTCTCTCTCCTCCTCGTCATTCCACTTTTTACTATACCCATTCCCTCCTCTAACTGCACCCCTCTTCTTACTCCCTCTCAATAACTCTCAGACCGGAACGTCGCAGTCTTATCATCATCTTGATCTACCTCTTCTTTTACTCGTTTCGACCTTTGACTGTCGAGTTAGAATGGTCTCTACCAGGGCAGAGAAAGCGAGAGAGCACGAGAAAGGAGGAGAACAGTCATTCCTTTTTTGCGCCCCTCTTACACAGTTGCAGCAGCAAGCCGCTCTCTTTGTCTCTATTTCGCCACTCTCATTCCCCTCCTTCCTTTCCCTTCTCTTCATCTAAGCTCCCCTCCCCTCTTCATTCCCTTGTGCAAGCTCGACTTACCTGAGAAGAAGAGTGATAGGAATGTCTCTCGTTGGTCAGAGAAACGAGAGAACATGGGGAAATGAGAGAGACAGAGCGTCGGAAGGAAGGGACGAAGGACTGAGTGGCCGCAGAAGCGGCATCTCACATTTCCATTCAGTTAGGAGAGATAGAGAGGGATAGTGAAGAGAATGAAGAGTGAAGAGAAGGGACGAGTACAGCTGTTTCCATTGAAGAGTAGAAGAGAAGAGAGCACTGATTTCGTGTCCGAGAGAGTTACACTGTGGATTCGGGTTTCTGTGAAGGTATTTGGGAGACGGGAGTGGTGTGAGGTTGATTTGTTTTCCGATCTGGTTGGTTCAAATGGGAAAATTGCGATGCTGGGATGGAATGCATGTTTGTGTTTCACCGTTGCTAGATAGGAGGTGGGCAAACTGTGATTTTAATTCGCGGAGTTAATTCTGCCGAATGTACCAAATAAAAAGAGTGCCAAGTGTTTTCTCGATCGAATCAATCTGCCCTTACAATCGACTGTTGTTCACGTGAAAACAACAATCCTCATTCTACTCCCTCCTCTCTCCTCCAGTGTTGAGCGTGAAGCATCAACTCCAGGTTTTGCGGGGGTTCTAGAAGGAGTTTACGGGTGTACAACTGTGAAAAGTCGATATTTTTCGCCTATTTTGGGTGTATGGAGGGTCCAATCGCGGGGGTACACCCCAAAGTTGGAGGGGTCGCTCATCACTGCTCTCCTCCCTTTCCGCTCTCCTTCCCTCCCTCCCTTTCCTACCTGTGTTTACCTCCTGCTGCCCTGCCTGCCCGATTCTCGCTTCACTGAGCTCAGCCATTCAACCGATTCCTCCCCTTCCCTTTTTCTCTCCGTCTTTCCAAATCGCCTTTTCTAGAAAAGAATGGCGCTGCTTCTCTATCGCTCCTTTGTTCCCTCTGCCTACCTGCCCGATGGGAAAGGCCAACTTGTGAGATGTGAAAGAGCGATTTTGAAATGAAGAAAGGTTAAATTTCATAGTTCTTTGCTTGTTCCCATTTGTGATGTCAGGTCAGCTTGAAATTTAGAGGAATGTCTATGTAGAAGGTAGATATAGATTTTATTCATTCATGGTAGAACTTTGTTGCCTCCTCTTCATCCACAGAGGGCAATCGACCTTTGGAGCCTATTTTTCCAACCATTTTCGTCTCTTCCTTTTTCCCTCTCTCTTCTTCCTCTTCGTCATTTCGTTCGCTGCCCCTTGTCGATGATAGCTATCGACGACATCAGAGGTTTTGTGACTTTTCTTCTCTTTTCCGGCTGTTATTTTTGTTTTGACCCTGTGAAAGGCAGCTGGATTAGCATCAGTTGCGCAAGCTGCCTATAGTACGGGTGCGAAACATTGCTTCACCGTCGGCAATTTCTATAATTCTTCATTCTACCTTTTTTTGCTTTATCTCCTTCCTCTTCGTCATTTTACTCTCTGATGTTCAAGCTTCCTATAATATCAGCTTGAAATATAACTTCACCACCATTCATTTGCGCAACCGCTGCGAGAAACCTCTCAATTGGCCAGGCTTCTGATTTACTTTGTCTTTCTTTTATAATTGTATGCTGATTGTTTTGCGCGTTATTTGTATTGAAATTGCTAACGGCGGTATTATTGGAAACTTCTGCCCATCTTTACTATGGTATCACTGTGAAACATCGCACCACTGCCTTTCATTTGTGCAATCGAAGCTAGAAATCCGTTTGATTGGTCTCTGGCCTATGTGGATCGTGTCCTCGTGAAGGGATGGTGGATCGAATTCGTTTTTATTGTCGAACTCCCTCCTCCCCTCTCTCTCTGTCCCCCTCCCCGAATCTCGGGCTATTGTGACACTCTTTGCGAACGCGATCCCTCCTTCTCTGCTTCTCTATCTTCTCTTCACTCTCCTCTTCTCTCTCTCTCCCGTTCGGCCTACAAAAGTGTGAGTGAATTCTTCTCATCTGTTTACCACACAACCAGTGCGCTCCTCCCCTTCTCCATTTCCATAGTCCATCGAGACTGAGGGGGGAATAGAGGAGTAGGTGTTCCCCCCTCCCCTACCTTGTACCCTTCCGAGACACTCCCTAGCTGGAATGGAATGTTGATGAGCCATGGGATAACGTGATATAATTAAAATTCTTGTATGCGTGAAACGTAAAACGCACAGCTCCATTTCCTTAAAATTTGAAATAAACCCCCCATTAGCAGTTCCAGTGAATTGCTACGTGCTTATCTGCGCCCCTCTCGCCCCTCTTCCTCCTCCAATCGTCCTCCCTGCCTCTCCGCTCTCCACCTTCCACCCCTATCAATCAATCATTTGCACGGCTCTCGAGACGCTTCCCATTCATTAGCCCCGTCGACTTTTGACCAACGAGCGAAGACGCAGAAAAATTGGCGCTTCTGCAGTTGGGGGGGGGGTCTCCCCCTATTCCACTTTTCCCTCCCTCCCATTTCGACTCATTCGGCGCATTCCGCACGGTCGTCTAGTTCATTTCGATCTTTCGCCTTTCTTTCCAAGACGCTGCACACATGTAATCATCACTAACAAAAGACTAAGCATGCTAAGCACAAGCACTAATCACTAAGCACTAAGCCTCAAATGTTATCCTTAGACTTACCGCTTTGCGCTTAGTGCTTAGGATCAGGCTCAGTGCTTAGAATAAGGCTCAGTGCTTCTTAGATCCTAGTGCTTAGTGCCTAGCACTTTTGTTCCTAGTGCTTAGTTTTTGTGAAAAAACAACAAAAAATCGAAGAATGTGAATGAAGACCATTCGTCAACAAATCAATTAGTCCAGAATGAGATTATGTCTCTCGTCTCTCCCTTGTCTCTCGTCGATTTACATCCAATCAATGTACATCCAATTTATCCCTATATAAGCTTTCGATTTCACTTCTCTGGTTCAGTCCATCGCTCTCCAATCTGAGGAGAGGGAGGGGAGCATTCGCCCCCGCGGACTTGGTCTCCTCTGAGGAGGAGACCGCGCTCTCCTCACCGGAGGAGAGCAAAATGGGAAGGAGGGAAAAGTGGAATAGGGGGAGACCCCCCCAACTGCAGAAGCGCCGAAAAATTTATTGGTGATTGATCTAGGTTTGAACTTGGCTCCTCCGCCTCTCTATTTTCTTTCTCTCAAATACTCCCTATCATAGATTACAGGTCGAAAGTTGCAATAGAGAGCAATTGCTTTGTTCCCTCTCCGCTCGAACCTTTGATAGCATTTTGATTAGTCTTCTGGGACCCTTTTCTACGATGTTTTGTGCGTTATTTAGTTCTGATTGAAGACCATGAGGTATTAGAAACTGCTACACAGGCACCCTATGATAGCAGCGTGAAACATAGCATCACCGTATTCTTTTTGTACAGGTCGAAAGTTGCAATCGAGAGCGATAGCTTTGTTCCCTTCCCCCTATCTCTCTCTCCTTTCCCCTCTGTCCCTGACACCTTCTCGAATCCTCACTGGACGTCTTTCTTATCTCTGGTAATCGTCAGTCTAATCTCTCTCTTACGTATTTCCCCTCCGCTTTCAATACCGTTCACGCTCCGTTGCACAGTGTAGTCAGCGTTTTTGGAGTTGTAGGCAAGGGATTTGGAAGGGGGTTGCGTAAGCATGCCAGGGTTTGTGCAGGAGCTGTTACTATGCCTCTTGTACTGTTGTTTGAGAGTTTTTATTTATTAATTTAATAAATATATTTAAATAAATAATTTGCAGAAGTCACGACTTAATCGAGGACGATGCTCTCTTCTCGAAAGTGTTCATTGCTCACAAACTCGACCACGTCCTTCACTTTGAGAGAGATGCAGAAGCAATTCAAGAGGGAAGGGAGACGAATAATCCGTATGAAACCATTCTGTCTAAGGTGAGACTCGTTTGTTAGTAGTTTTAACGCAGCCATCGTTCGCGGAATTAGTCTAGAGAGAAATAATTTGTTTCTATGGCAAGTGTGAAACGGGGATGGAATATGTTATATTTGCAATAACATTTTTTTGTTTGCTTATTGAACGAGTAAGTAGTGTTGGAATTGAATTATTTCTTATGTAGGAGAATCCAGCCAATTGATAATGGCTGAATGGGGGGGGGGGGTGGTTGTAGTAACCACGAAACGTGAATTATGCGAGTGGGACTCAATTACAATAATCTTCCATTCTCAGGTAGAAGTGGTGAAGGGAGACGAGAAATTCGAAGAATTGAAGAAGAAGGACAAGAAGGGAGCAGAGGAGGAAAGTGATGGTGAGTGATGTGATGAAGTAAATTGATGTTAGAAGAATAAGAAAAGCGGATTATTTAGTATAGGTTTTTTTTCTCATTCGTTTCATAGCGAAATTATACATGGTGTATAAATGTATTGTGGTTGAAACGTTACTGTCACAAGTGGTCTTGGAATATTTTTTGGAATCAGTGAGAGATGAAGAATCGGTGTGGTGTGCCCCTCGTCTATTCGTAACACGAATGAAACACATCTCTCTTAGGCGACACGGAGTCATCGTCTGACGATGGATCGGCATCTGATTCCTCGTCGGAAAGTGGAGATGATAAGGAGGAAATGGACCCGAAATTGGCCATGTACAAGAGAAAGAAGCATGAAACCGCCGATGAGAAGAAGGTAAGCGAATTATTCATTAATTCTTTATTTTTTATCCCGTCAAGTAAATGAAAATACGATATTTTTGACCAGGGACGGATGATTGTGATTGTATTTATGCTTCATTATTCGAAATTTTGGCAGCGAAAGCAATTTTTATGTGATAGAGAAGTGCCTGGCTGACCTGTGTTTGACGGTTATTTCAAATGGGTTTCGAACATTTTTTTGTCGATATGAAAGGGGATCCCGCTATAATCGTAAATATTGAAGCGAAATTGGAAAAAAACTGCGCTTGACACATGTGTGTTTCATCGTTGCTATGAGTGTTCTGTCATTATGAACGTCTGATGATGAAACGGTACCGTTTGACTAAAAATACAATTCTCTCATCGTCAGGAGCGTAAGAAGGCCGTGAAGGACGAGCAAAGGGAGGGACGACAGAATAAGATTCCAAAGCATGTCAAGAAGAGAAAGGCCAAGATGAACAAGAAGTAAAGATCAAAGATCATTCGTGCCCTTTCCCCCTTCATACCCGGGTCAATTGTTATCAGCTATACCCATCTCTATCCATCCCTTTCTTTGTGAGTCATCCCCTTCCACCCTCAAGAGTTTTATCAGAGAGAGAATAAGAGTATAGAACGAGGGGGTGGATTTAGTTCCTTCTCTTCCTTCCGGTAAGCTGTTACTCACTGTCCCTTTTTGGTGTCTGCATTGTACTGTCCTCCTTTTCCCACTCATACAGTACCCCACGAGAGTACGGTAGAATCCTCATTTACTATCTCACTGATCAAAATGAAAAGATGATTGCGTGAGAGTCACCACACGAAAAGATGATTGCGTGAGAGTCACCACACCCTTTGGCATCCCTACTCTCGCTAAATCATTCAATCAAGGTCGCTGGAGAGACCAACCCCAATGTTTTTGTTGCCTTGATAATCCACTCCCCCTTCCCTTGACTTGTTTACTATTGTTTTACCTGTTTTTCTCCTCTTCGCCCTCTCGATTGTTACGTTTGTTGATTCGTTTTGTCTGTTCGGCATAAAAAAAAGTTAAAAGTATTTTGTTCGCTGTGATTTGATGATTCCGAGAGGTTCCCTGGCCTCGTAAAGTATCTGATTAATGTAATTTGCTGATTACGGTAGCCTTCTATCGTCTCTATTACAGAGATTTGTGTAGATCGATCGATTGATTGGATGGGAGCAGAATGAGCTCGATTGCGACTACGACGGGTACCATGAGGGGCGACCATGCCTCCCCCAAACCAAGCACTACCCAGCAGAGGGTCGATGAGGTACGGTAGGAGTGGCTGTCGAGGACTGACTATAATAGGGGTACGCTAGTTACTGGCACAACTCGTGTATAACCAATGGATAGTTTACGGATTGAGTGGATTCGATCGAGCACTAGAGATCGGGTTACGGTAGCAATATCCGTTTTTGATCAGGTGCTACGTCGGAAGGCCGAGGCGGAGAAGAGAGTGGCAGAACGAAGGGAGGCACTCAAACAGGAACAAATGCACAAATTGGAGAAGGTAAGGGCAAGTTTTATGTGGGTTTTAAATGAAACGAGGCGTCAATCGATGAGTCGTAAACGATAATTACTTGTGGCAACGCTGAAGCGGTAATTGAGATGGCATGATAAATTTCGGTTTGAACTTGAGAGTGAGCGTAACTATTTTTTTAATTGTTTTTCTAATATTGAAGGACTGTAGAAACGGGAATAAGCTGGGCACGATTTTAGGGTATTTTTTGCTGGATGGTACTGAAATTACATCATTGATGAAAAGGTAGGCTTGTCTTGTAAGAATATTGAAACTAGTATGTGTTTGGCGGATGAATCGAATTGTGACGTTTGATAATTCATGTGGTATGTGGCACTTCTTTCAATTGGTATTTTGTGATGTTCAAGCTAATTGAACTTGCACTACACTTCAGAGAAGTGTGAAACGGAGACAGTGCGGGTGCGAAAAATTGCAAATAATCTTCGTTAAAATTGCAGATCAACGCGTTTCGTGAGCAGGAGAAGAGGGAGCGAATGAGGAAGAATGCAGAGAAGGAATTGATTAGACAGAAGGAAGCATTGGATAGAAGACAGGCACAATTGGAAGAAAATCAGAAGAAGAAAGAGGTAAGGTTTTTTTCAGTGGATTCTATCAATACGAGTTGCTGATTGGTTAATTGAACCATCAGTGAAGAAAGAAACGAATAGGCGTAGTGGATTCTCGAAATGGATACAAATGGGTAAATTCTAGACCAACAAAAAGAGTGCAATCCATGACATCGAGAGTGTCGCAGTATGTGGAAGGGATGAAACTGGGAAATGATTGGGGGAATGTAAGATGTGGTGCAGGAGATAGAAGTGCATTTTATCAATGGGGGTGGTTTTTTTGGGATAAAGCTACAGTGAAGCACGGAAAGAGTGGGCGTAGTTGGTTTTTGATATTTTTAAATTTATTTTTTTAGAGTAAACAAGGATACTATCCATGACAGCGAAAGTATCAGCGCATGTTGGAGGGCTGAAACTGGGAAGTCATTGGATCATTCAATAAATGATTTCGCTTGCAGGCGATTCTGGCGAAGGCGCACGCCGCGACGTCGAGGACGGCCAACAAGGAGAATAATAAGGTGATCATTTGTTTATGATTAGGTGAAAGGGGAATTGTTTCTTTTCTTTTGAAATGCCTGTGCCATTCATCAATGCAAGCCCACATGATTGTGATGTTGAAGCAAACGTGAAGCTCGAAACGAGTGGGCATTCGATCTTTGGAAGATTCAACCATAGTTAAAATATTTTTGTTGCGTCGTAATTTAACTTCCGCTACTAGGTGAACTTGTGCGTCGCATTATCATGTTGTTCGGATGAAGTGCCTATCAGTGATAATGTCCACCCGCTGTGTTCCACCTAATTTCAATCAAATTTTGCCATTTGAGCCGCGTCATAAATGATGAGAGGGTAGGTGATACGATGTCTCAAGGGATCTTGAAGTGTTTGCGAGTGCTGCACTGGATCAGTGTCTCTACGATCGGGTCAAAAAAACTATCAACTCATTCAATTGCAGAAATCGTTCGCCTTCGGTAGTTCGACTCCCCGCGAGCTTGCGTATCTGCAGACACTGAGCAAGGAAGCAAAAGTGTACGATAAGAAGTTGAGACCAGAACCGGTGAGTGGGGCGGAAGATTAATTCAAGTAATGAGGAGTAGGTGAAACGGGTAGATTACTGCGCCTGGGCATGCTAGGTTTCAAGCCGTGATTGAGAGGGAGACGATTCAGAAGAAACCAGTAGGAAGAACAACTTAACTAGTACTATAGAGCTTACGGTAAAGGAAGAGAGTTCAAAGGGGAGTTAACATAGTTCACTGCCGTTTCAATGCTAGATTTTCAATTCTGGACCTGGTGAGTGCTGGCTGCAGAGGCAATGAATAGGATGCAAGTGTGGATGAATAAGCAATACATCGAGTTTCTGCAGTATAATTTATGCTCTCCGCCCTCGCCTCATACGATTATGCGGGACTATAGTGTTCGTAGAGATTTAATATTGTTGCTTCAACGTTTCCACACAATAACGCATTGTGTCTCCCATCTTCCCTTATTCGTCGGTTCTATTCTTCCCGTTGTCATCTGTTACCGGATGCACGGGGGCTGAATAAGAAGAATAAGTAGACGCGAAACGAGAAAATATAGAGAAATCTTGTATTTTCTCCTTTTTCATTCCCATTCTTCTTCCTATTTCTCACTGGTAACAATTTGTTAGAAATTCTGTCTTCAAAAAGTGACAGTTTGTTGTTCGCATGGCGTCCTGTAATTCGATATTAATTTATCGTGCGGGTAGGACGGACGTGCAAGTCAGAAAAGCTTCCAAAACGACTGGGGAAAAAGAGCTAATTGCTCTCGAGTCGCCCATTGTTTCGAGGGTTTTTCTCGGGTTTCCTTCCTCCCATTCTTCTTCTCTCCTTCCAACCTCTCGACTTTTCCTCATTTCTTTCCTCACTTTCCTCACTTTTCTCTCTAGCAACACTCCCACGGCTTCAACCACTTCAGTAGGGGATAATGTTTCACCCTTTTTTCTACTTTGGGCAACTAGCAGGCTAATTGTGCATCAGCCTGAAGGCTCTATTGCAGTTAATAGTCTTAATCGGAGATGATCTTTGATCTTTGATCTCTGCAGCTCTCTCCGTCTCGTCTGCGCCCGGCTGCAGCTGCAGGAGGAGGCTCAACGTTGACGACCCCGAATGCGATGACGACGTCCGTCTACGTGTACTCGCCCCCGAGAGAGGTTAGCCTTTTAAAAAATGTTTTTGAGCGTAGCTCGCTCTCTGATATTAGGAAACGCAGTTTTCATTTTTTATAGCGAACACGTGAAGCACAAAAGTTCAAAGAAAAAAGTTCGTTGAAAAAAATCCGAGATAGGTTGTTATTATTGATATGCGTATGAATCGAAGAAGAGCGGATCATATTAGTGAAACCCATTTCCTCACTCTTTTGATGAACACGTGAAGCACCGAATCTCAGTGTCCGTGAAACTGTTCGATTTCGTTCAATGGCGCACTGTCACGGTGGTTTCGCAGTGCACAGATTGGTGATATGACGAATGGATTGATGGAGATTGATAGATTGAAGTCAGTCAGTATATTAAACCCCCTATCATCCTCAACCTCGACCTCATCCTTGCTCCCCTGTAGGTTCGCCCTTCTCCCCGTGTCTTCTCTCGCATTCGATCGACGGTGACGTCATCTGCGCCCACGAACCATGGAGGAATCGGAGGAGCGATGACACAGGTGAGGTCGATGCCAATTCAATGTTTATTCCGTTACGGTCATGTTACCACGAGCAAATCGACATAATCGCCTGTCTTTCGTGGTCGTGTGGTTCTGGCAAAGATGGAAGTAGTAGTGAATGTGAACGGGAATGTCGTAGTCGGTGATTGTGCGTTACAGCGAGGTGGTATAAGGGGAGATGGGAGGATTGATGCCATATTATAACAACCGATGAGTAATAAATTATATTTATCCAGTAAGGAGGTGATTAGAGGTTGCAAACAGCTCTGATAGTGGATGTAGTGCATCGGATTTCGACCTTGATCTGGTTGATTTTTCTTATAATACATGCTATACAATCGCGCGATGGCTGTTAGATCAATGTATTGTGCTGAGGCAAATGATATTCCAGAGATGGAGATGTGAGGTTGCACAGGTTGGTTTTGCTACCTGACTATAGTGGCTTTCAATTTCTATAACATTCGGGATAACTTACAAAGAAATCAATGCGTAATTGCAGTCGATGCACGTCTCATCCACATCTACCTCTGTTTTCCCTCACTCTCAGCCCCGTCCGCCCCTTCCGACCCGTGCAGCACGACCGCCCACCGGGCCCACCCCCACACGACCACCCAGGGCGGCTGCAATGGCTGCAGCGACCGAGAGGAAGAGGTATGGTAGACAGGGGCATATATTGATCTTTGATTGCCGAGTTGAAAAGAAATCAAGGGTAACGATCAGGTCAAAAATATGATAGTACAATGAAGCACAAACTACGTTGCGTAAGTTAGGATACGTAAAGTATGGAGCAGTGTCGCATTACCTATTTTGCAAGGCTTTCTGGATAGTAAGAGACGAAGAGTGCTTAAAACTTGTGGGCATATCTGAACGATGGCTACGATAGTATTGATTGCAGGGAACCGACTGCCCGTCGCACAGCAGCATCATCCTCGCCCGCTCCCTCTCCCGCGAATCGATCACTGAGAGGAGCAAGGGGAGGACTGGCAACCACTGCCCCCGTGGCACCATCCCCGTTGACTGTCGCCACGAATCAGGTGAGGGAATCTTATTGTTAGATTGGAGGGGGGTTATTATTGGTTGGAAACGACGAATGGAATAATCATTAGAAGGAGGTACATGTGATGGAGTAGTAGGATGAGTGAAACCGATGTTCAGCTAGATCATAGTATTGGCCACGATTCTGGTTAGAGAAAGAAGTTTTGTTTGACAACTGCCTCTGGTGGGAAAATTAGAATAGTATATTTGGATTCCGGTTGTAGGAAGGGTGAAACCGTGGTGTCCCTAGTACATGGCAGTGGCCACGAATCAGGTAATTGTTGTTGAGCAACAGCTTGTGAAATCTATGTTAGAAGGTTTCGAATGGGGTTGTAAATGGTTCGCCCTTGCAGGAAGTGAGCTCCTCTGTCTCGTCCCTTCCAGTGGAGAACACTCCGCCCGCCCCTCCATCGGAGGACTCCGATGCTGGATTCAGTGAGGTGAGTGAGGGAGAGAATGATTGGGAATGATGATAGATGAAAGATTGATGGAAGACTCGAAGAATATCATAGTTGGCATAATCTAGAAGATAGTGATGGAAAGATGGAAGATTTTTGCTTTGGATAGGCTATGACTATGCGAAATCTGTTAGAAGTTCAATATGAGTTCTCTTTGTCGTAGTATAATTATTGTTCAAGTCTTATACCGGTGTCCGGAAGAGCTGCATTAGCCGGATCGTAGGCAGTGGACGTGTATAGCGATTGACTAAAAAAAAACGCAACTCCTCAGGGTTCGTACGAGCGAGCGGGCAGCGAGAAGAGCACACCCGTCCATGGAGGAGTCGAGCAGACGATTGAAGAGGAATTGACACCAAGGTAGGGAGGGAGGGTTTCGATTGACTGGAGTAATAATTGTAAACAACGACGGTACCGGATCATAAAAATGATGAAAGGATGATCAAGAGAAGATAGTGAACGCATGTGTTGCTGGTAGAAAATTTATCCAAATGTATTTTATCATATTTTCGACTAGGTACAGTATAATTTATTCAACAATTATGACTCACCCAGAACGAGTATATTTGACAATTATGATTAAGAGCAGACAGTGAAACACATGTGTTGCCGGTGGTTTCGCGCCGATCTTTAGAATTGTCATTGCAGAGAGGAGAATCCGACAGTGGCCATTGCTTCAGAGGCAGTGGAGGATGAGGAAGTTGCTGCCCCTGCTGCAGAAGCTGTAGTAGAGGAGGAGGTGGATGCAGCTCCTGAAGCTCCTGCAGCTGAGGTTGCAGCAGCTGCAGCACCACTGGTCTCTCCTCCGACCTCCCTCCTTGCTGCAGCTGCAGCTGCAGAGGTCGTCGAGCTGGACTACTCGGCGTCTCTCATCGACGTTGCTCAGACGCCAGTCGTCGAAGCGACGTTAGTCGAAGAGGAGAAGAAGGAGGAGCAGGGCGATCTACCAGAGGAGACCAAGCAGGATACGGTAGAGGAGACTACGGTAGTCCATGAGGTGAAGGAGGATACTGTACCCCAAGAAGTGCCCGCCATGGAGGAGCCTACCGTGCCTCAAGAGCAGATTGTGACTGAGGAGGCTACGGTAGTCACTGAGGCTCCAACTGCTCCCGAGGTTACTGTAGCCGAAGAGGTTACGGTAGCGAAGCCGGAGGAGAGAAACCTACTCGTGGACTTCTCGCAGACGAGTGTGCAGGAGGAAAAGAGAGAGGAGGTGGATCTATTGATTTTTGAAGTCGAAACGCCAAGATTATCATTGATTGTTCATAATTCTGTCTGATACCAAACCATTGAAACTGTAGAGTTACTGGGAGCGTGAAATTGTATTTTACCCTAATAGCACTGAAGCGATTATCATGAAAGAGTTAAGAAGGTGCTGAGGTGCAATCAATGAAACGGTATTGTTGCAGGAAGAAGAGCAGACTCCTCTAGTGGAAGAAGTGACTCCAATCGGAGAGAGAGCAATGAGTCTGGCTGATGAATTGGGAGGTCTGTTTGGAGGAGGAAAGAAGGAAGATGAGAAGAAGGAAGAGGAGGAGAGTCTCATCCAGATTGACCAGGTGAGTGGGGGGTTGTATCGAGTAATCGTATGGGACGATTGGTGTGGAGTTTGATTGGAGTGGCATAATTTGCAACAAAAAAATTCGCATGTGATTGATATCATGATTGTAATATCGAGTTTTATATATTGAGTGTGAGTAGGTGGAGAAGGGAGGTGAATAATAGTGTTCATATAATACAGTCTGATGCCGAAGGAAAAATAATCAATTGATTATCAGGTCGCCTCCGAAGGAGAAAAGAAGGTAGAGAAGGTGGAGGAGAGTCTCATTCAAATTGACCAAGTGAGTGTAGGTTGCACGGAGTTGTTATATTTAGTGATTGTTGCTCAATTTGATTTTGAGAAGTCACGATATTTTTACAAAGAATAATATTTACATCATATGGATTGCTATGTCACGATTAAAATATGGATTACTTTTCAGACGGCCTCCGTCCCCGCTCCTCCCCTCTCCCACATCGAGGATACGGTAGTGAACTCGCTGGCTGATGAGTTACAACAGGCACTCGGAGTTGTGGAGAAGAAGGAAGAGGAACAGAGGAGAGAGGTGCGGTAGGCAGATTACGGTAGAGCTTCGACCTCACGCATCTTTCCAGCAACAACAAGCAGAGCAATTCTCACCGAAGCCTTGGTTGATCTTTGATCTCTATTCTCAGTTTCAGCCTGTCCCTCCCTCCTCTTCCTCTCCCACTCCTTCGAATCACGAAGAGGGCGGTCGTCTCTCTGCCCACCCTTCCACTTCCTCCCTTCCTTCTGGATCATCATCAGGCACAGAGGTAGGCCATCCCTCCCTTCTCGCTCCGCCCATCGATCGATTCCCTCCTCATCCTACCGTATCCTCCTCTTCCTGCCCTCGCTTCCCTACCGTATCCTCATCGAAATCGATCGATTTGATGACGACCTCTTCCTCCTCTTCGCTGCTTTTCCTCGTAAGACCACACCGATAGTTCGTGCCCGTGACGTCATTTAGTGTAGTCGCGTCGGTGTGAGCTCATACGAAGTAGTTTGCAGTCTAATCTTTGATCTTTCGCTTTCCTTTCCTTCCACCCCTCCCCCACTACTGTCTCTTCTTTCTGCTTGCCTACAATCTTGTGCGTGCCATACGGTAGCAAAGTAGCCCACTCCAGTCACTCTTGCATGTTCATGTATAGCTGCAGAAATCCCCAATACCTGGGGATAGTGGAATTGGCTTACTGTAGTATCGGTCGATTATCGATTAATGGGTGGTAATCATCGATTGTTTCAGTCGGGCGAGAGCTCCCCCAATACGCGAAGGAGGAGAACAGAGGAGAAGAAGGCAGAGATGATGAAGCAGTCGACGATACTCGCAATGGCCGATAGTGCTGCCAAGGAGAGAGATGAGAGAAAGGTACGGTAGAAGGGGGGGGGGATGACAGGAAGTAAGAGATAAATTGGCCCTGTCGAATTTCTTTGCATTTAGTGTACTCGCTGTAGCATGCATTCGCCAGTTCTAATTTTACGGAAGTGCAAAGGGGAACTGAGATTGGGGTGATGAGAACTACATTGGAAGATTATTGACTTTGTCTTATTTCCCAGCCTCTAGTGCACTAGTTGAATCCTGTAATCGCCGGTCCAATTTGATCGGGATACAAAACAAAAATGTCTGCAGGCCCGTCTGGCTGCTATCATGAACCGTACACGGGCGGGAGGGGCATCGACTGCCTCGTCGACGGGAGGAGAAAAGACGATGACAACGTCTATGAGTGCATCGATGATTGGATCGACGACGGGAGGAGAACCGACGTCGTCCGCGTCGTCAATCTTGGGGAAGATCGCCCATATCACGAGCAATCCGAGGATCATGCAGGTAAGGGGGAGGGAATCTATTCTATATAGAGGATTTGAGTAGGGAGATTAATCGGGGAAGCTTGAGTCATGCCTATAGGGTCTATGAACAGTATGGCGAGCGACAATCGTGGGGATTTCGAAAGTATGACTAATAGGATCTAAATGGAGCATGAATAAAGTGTGGGGAAAGTAGAGTCTGATGATAACAATGTGATTTGAAGAATGGGGATGCAATGAGTTTTTTTAATGCCATCCTTGCGAACATTGTCTGAGCACGCATCGTCTGTGTATTATGAGGTGTTGAAACAGACATGTACCGGGTACAAATAAGCAATGCGAATATTGCAGGTAGCAGAGAAGACGGGTTCGTCATCGGATCTCCGAATGGGTGAACTGCCTGGTGCAGTTCCCCAGTACTAGTCGGCTACCGTAATCCCTCCCCCTCACCCGGTGCACCACCCCCATCTACCGTATCCTATGGATATCATTGATCTTGTATGTTAGGCTTCCCAATTGTATCACACTCATTACTCTGCTCACACTCACAATTATCATCCTCTGAATTATTCCGTGATCTACTCTCTCAGTCAACGCATTATTATCGATTGACGCATTGCTTACTTACAGTATCCTCTCGAATTGTTCCCACAGCTAATCCAAATCGATCGATAATTCTAGGCTCTCGCAGCGATCAATACCGTAATCCATCCTCTATCAATCAATCTTTCTCCAATGTGTATCCCTCGAGTGACAATGCTAATGTAGAGAATTCAATTGCTAATTCAGCGAGACTATATTGATTTATTGATTCTTCTTGTAAATTCTTTCTAATCGTTCCTCAGCGGGCTCGAGATATCGCAATTATTACCATTTGCTCATCCCCACTTTTCTCCCGTTTATCGTTTGTCTACTTTACCTTACACACACACACTTGTATCTTCACTGCGCCCATCCAATTGCCGTCTCTCTCCCAAATTATTCAGCTAATGATTCAAAACCGCCCCTCCCAAATTTATACCACTAACGCTTTATCCATTTCGTGTCCACCATGTCTGGTAAAGATATTACTTACTATGGAATGTTCTCGCAACAAAGACAGCGATGATAATGAAGGAAACGAAATAAGAATAGAAGTGATCAATAAGTGCCCAATTATCATGGTGGTGAATGAAACTGTCGAAGATTTTAGAGCAATGATCTGAGATAACGGTCTACAAAGTGCATGCATGTTGTCTGTATAGTATCTCGAATTCTTTTCTGTGATAGGTAACTTCTGATGTGTTGAATTTCATTGCCGCCATTTATCGACTTCACAGGATTCATTTCAAGGTGAAGGTATCTTCTACCACCTCGATCGATCTCTTCTTTCTTATTTAAGCTGGGGCCTTATCCTTAAAATCAATCGATAATAATATCCCATCCTCCGGTTACCGTACCCCATCAGCCTCCTTGACCTCTTGAATCTGCGTTGGTTGGGCGAGTACTGTACCAGGATCCTTTTCAGACTTATTGTCCTTTGATGATTTCTGAAAATATTGATTGATTCAATGTCAATTAGATGGAATTAACCTTCTCATCATCTTTCTTTTCTTCCTTTTTACTCTTTTCTTCTTTCTTTGATTCTTTCTTTGATTTCTTTGATTCTTTCTTCGATTTCTTGCTCTTTTCAGCTTCTTTCTTACTCTTTTTCTCATCCTGAAAAGATCAAAGATCATAGATTGAAGATAATTCTCTATCAACCTTCTCATCCTTCTTCTTCTCCTTCTCAGATTTCTTACTTTTCTCCTTCTTAGACTGAAAAGAAATCAATATCAAGCGATTATCATTCTCTACCGTACCTTCTTTTCTTCATCTTTCTTCTCTTCAACCTTTTTCTCTCCATCTTCCTTCTTTTCTTCCTTTTCGTCCTTCTTTTCATCTCCTTCCTCCTTCTTTTCTTCTCCTTCTTTCTTCGATTTCTTCTCTTCTTTCTTTGTTCCTGATTTGTCCTTTGCTGACTGTAAAGAGTACGGTATTTACAGTACTCTTCATCTACAGTAATCCTTACCTTCTCCTTATCTCCCTCTCCCTCTCCTTCCTTCTTTTCTTCATCCTTTTTCTCATCATCCTTCTTTTCATCTTTCTTTTCGTCTTTTTTGTCTCCATCTTTCTTGTCTCGCTATAATAAACTCATTCCTCGATTCACATCGATCGATTACCGTACCTTATCTTTTGCAGAATCCCAATCACTTTCGATATCTTTCATTGTTGGATAATCGGCCTTGTTTCTAGTAGTGCCTTTAGCGATTTGTTTTTGTTTCTCATCCATTCCCATATCGCGAGGCTTAAGTTCGGGTTTGGCATCTGAAATCAATCAATATCGTATTCAATCATCATTCAGATTACCGTACCTTTCTTTTCGCCATCTTTTCCTTCTTCCTCCTTCTTCTCACACTCTCCCTCTTTCTTTTCTTCTTCTTTCTTCTCTTCATCTTTCTTCTCATCCTTCTTCTCCTAAAGAGATGGAAGATACAGTAGTCTACAGTATCCTCTATCATACCTCTGGTTTCTCTTCTTTCTTTTCTTCATCTTTCTTCTTTTCCTCTTCTTTTGGAGGGGCTTCTTCCTTCTTCTCATCTTTTGCTGCCTCTTTAGCGGGTGCTGCAGGAGGGGCAGTCGGTTTGGGAGGTGCGACTGGGGCAACTGCTGGTGATTTCTTGCTTGCTCCCTCCTAAGAATATATCGATTAGTTTAGATTACAGTACTCTGATATGAGATAGATACAGTATCTCATTCTACCAGTATACCTTGGCTTTTGATGATGTTGCCTTCTTGCCCGCACATAAGGAAACTGTCCAAATGAAGCAGATGACTGCCATACATAGTGGAGAGAAGAGCAGTGATGAGACCTGCTGAAATACGGTATTGATCGATGAATGGGATACGGTATTCAAAGATAAAGATGGTGTGGTATCGATTAGTGATGAGGATACCGTAATGGAAGATAGACTGGGTACGGTATCTATTAGAAGGTCGAGGTATTGGATGATCGAGGGTACGGTATTGGATGATCGAGGGTACGGTATTGGGTGATGGAGGATACGGTATTGGATGATCGAGGGTAAGGTATTGGATGATCGAGGGTACGGTATTGGATGATCGAGGGTACGGTATTGGGTGATGGAGGATACGGTATTGGATGATCGAGGGTAAGGTATTGGATGATCGAGGGTACGGTATTGGATGATCGAGGTACGGTATTAGATGATGGAGGGTACGGTATGCGCTAGAATCTCACCGTCCACATTGTTAAATCTGGACGAGCCAGCCACACAGTCACTCGCGGTCGGATGGGGATGAATGAAGAATGAGGGGAGGAGAGAAAAGAGGGGTATTTATAGGGTAACTGAGTTCTGCAGAGTCAAATGAGAAGGTATGGAAATGGAATGGAAAATTTGATCATCTGAATAACAATTTTAGATTAAAAAAAGAATTAAAGAAAAAAAGAAACCGTATAAAAAATTGAATACGGTACTGGATGTATGAAACACAACAGACCCAAAAGGGGTCAAAGGGTTCGTAGGATTGGGAGGAGGCACTAGGAGGCAGGTACCGCGCACTCAAGTTTTTCCAGGTAGGAGTCTGCAGGGAATGAATTCAGCATACCGTAGTTCAAAAATCCTTAACGTTGGGGAGTCTTGAAAATGAGCGCTTTAACCCTTTTATTGATGAATTTTCGAATATTTTCTAGACTTTGGATAAGATTTGAAGGATTGCCTATTTTTTAAGCACAAAAACGAGCCGGGAGATGCTCTACTTTTGCGACAAAGTGCAACCCCTCAAAAACTTTGTTCGCGAATGTGACCCACTAAACTGAGTGTTTATTGATTGTTCTGGATTGTTTTAGTGAAATTGAGATTTATTTCACTAAATCAAGCACGCTCAACAATCCGCGAACAACATTAAACTTGCATGTAAGCGCGTTTGGAAATTTAGCCAAAAACGCGACGCGCCGATCACGATAACCGCAACGCATCAAACCGTAGGAACCGCTGATGTTGCTGTGTGAAAAATGTGTGAAAATTTCGATCGATAAGTCGTTTTGAGTTGCACCTTTACTTATTGTTCTCTTCTTTTTCGCAATGCTACTTTTTCGCTTTGTTTGTTCTTGTTTACGTTTTATATTACCATATTTTCAAACACACCCACTGACTTAGGAATGGACGACCTCTCACTTCCTCCCGTCTTCGATTTTGGCTCCTTCCGGGGAGAGAAACTTCAGGCGATTCGACTCGAGTTCGTGGCCAAAGACGAGACGTCGATGACGATTGTGAACGTCGTCTGCAAAACGAAAAAGAAGGACGACGATGGTGAGATGAAGTTGATTGATTTACGTGCATCAACCGCTGGATAGTCCGTAGTGAAATGTGCTTGGTTTTTTTTTAGCCTTTTTTTCTGAATATTATATATTTAAAATAATAATTTTGAGGTGTTACTCGTATCGATGAGTCGCGCAGTTCGGTGGCCCTCGATCGTCTCGTGTGGCACGTGCATTCACTCTGTCCGAAAGTAACGGGCAAATTGAGCATCGTTGTGATGGAAACGAGAACGGAATGGAAAGAGAGAATTGTTGTGAGCACGTTTATTTATATATTCACTTCAATCTGGAATATTTTATTCGAGGAAGTGTTTAGGTACTAAACAATCAAAAGTGATCCAAAATGCAAGAAAAACGTTAGTTCAAAATGTGCAATTAGTAATCAGGAGCTTATCAATTGCAGTTCTCTCTCCGCAAGCTCTTCTTTCTTCTCAACGACCTTCCTATTGTACACTTGGAGGTTATTTCAATCACTACTTTTATATTTTCTAGCCTATTTTGACTGATATTTTAGAAAATCTGGATACCTCTTGAAAATAAACGAAACGAACTCGAATAACTCCGTTTCCTAGGTGGGTGCCGTTCACTGGACAGTCTTCACTGATCTCCGTATGGATTTCTACTCCACCTTCAAGAACATCAACGAATTAGTCTTCCTTCCCGATCAAATACCCGAAGTGGGAGATCACAATGTTGGTTTGTTTAAAATTGATAATGGATCGCCTGAGGGCGTTTACTCAGAATGATGAATCTAATTGAACTAAACATGTTTCAAAATGTGTCCTTTTAGGAAGAGAAAGTAGATTATCACCGTACTCTTCTGATTGAATGGCTTCCGAGGTTAAGAACGACTCTTCGATGTCTGCGAGTCTTCACGTCAGTTTTTTTCCTATACATTTATCCCCTCGAGAATTTACCGTCATTGTTATGAGAACAGTAGTTCATGCTCACTCATCGTCACCAAATACCGAATCTATTAATATCTTAGAAAGTGTAATACTACTTCACCTTTCGATAATGCTCTTTCGATTCGGTCTTTAGGGACTTATATTCGTTCAGCTTCAGAAAAGGTATATATGATTAATGATTGCATATTGGACTAGAATAAAATGAAGTTCTTCTTAGATTCCTCAAAGTGGATACGGAATTGGAGGGAGTGATGAGTAAGTGCACCAAGTTGAAGACACTTACCATTGGAAAGGTATGCGAGGATTATAATTTGTATTCGATACGCCGTCCATAAGACTAGACAGGAAAAGCGAATGCGAATGCCGATCCTTTTGTGCTGCATATTCAAATGATAAAAATCAAACGATAAAAAAATTATATTTTGAGCTGCATTCGTATCGTGACCATCCCGAGTTGGTGACAATTCAGCATCTTGATCTGGACGGACAGGGAATGGCTTACTCATCGGGTAAGTGGGAGGGGGGATTACGGTAGCCAATAATTAAGTCCTGAGAATTACGGTAGCACGGAGATCAATCAATATTCTCAGATGATCTTCGTATGTGTCGCAAGTCTCGTTCTCTTTTCCCGTCTGTGAGAGTCTTCCGAATTGTGAGACACTCTGCAGAGATGCTCAAGATGCTATTACAGTTTGTTAATTATATTTATTATTTATTTTATTCCGTTTTTTACATTTATAAATGGAACACGAAGAAAAATATGAAAAATTGTGGAAAAGGGCAAGGCGAAGTATTGCTGCAAGGGTGTGATAGAAGAAGGCATAGCCTAAACAATTTGATCCGAGCTTGATATGCTTGATTAGACTACAATTATGGTTTGTGAACAGATCTGGGTGGAATGTAGTTGCAACGTGGAGTGTAGATCTAACATTTGAATATGTGTCACTATGGGGTTGCTGGTTTTTTTTGTCAATAGTTCCTAAACAACATAGTTGCGGATACAGCCAGTTGGCGAACCAGGTTATCGGCAGTTGCACTGCCAGCATAGATTAGGAGTTCGATTCTTGGTTTGATTAAGTCTTGTTTTGCAGGCGAATAAAAATATAGAAAACTAGTAGAGCGGGTGTCAATCTAGTGGATCCTCCATTGGAAGAGGGGAGAAGGACGGACATGCAGTTTAGGGTTGTCCATTTTGTTTAGCATTCCGGAATCTCAATTGTTCCGAATATAGCAAACAGGTGATCTTGCACCTTTAGCATAAATTAGGAGTTCGAGACTGTATTTGATATAGTCTCTTTGGAAAAGATAATAAAAAAAAACATAACAATCGGATAGGAGAGTATCAGTCTAGGGGGGATGCTCCATTGGAAGGGGAGAAGGACGGACATGCAGTGACAGAGGAGGGAAGGATGACGGATACATGACAGGATGGAAGGGGGAATGGATATGACGAGGGATGGGAAGAGAGGATGATGGGATGTTGCAATGGTCTGTTGAGTTTGGTGCAGATCTTGTCAATGAATGTGTCGCATCTCGCCAGCCTACCAATTGGGATCCATTATGCACAAGTTGTTGAGTATCGTTGAAAAATGATTAGATAGTATTGCACTGAACTAAGACGACTGCAGTTGTAGTACACCTCAATCCTAGCAGCAATTCTTTGCAATGCTCGGACGTTTCTCACGGCATATTGGATTTCAGTGCAACCCTTCCATCTTGAACCGAGAGTAATAGATCAAAGTATGTACATTCATCCCCTCTCCCTTCTCCTTTTCTTCTCTTCTTCTCTCTTCTACGATTCACTTACTGATTCAATCCGCATCTCTTTCTTGCTACAGCCAATCTTAGAATAAAGAAGAGCCCCTCCGTCTCTCTTTCTCTCCCTCCAAGACCGTCGTTCCCTCCCTCCCTCCTCAAGAAACTTGCACTATTTTCCCTTTAGTGAATAATACACTCTCTCACTTCCCTTGGTCTCTAATCGAAAATAGACAGAGATGGGTTCTTTATCTCCGGGGGATAGACAGATTCTCTTCGATGATAAAGTTGGCCTGATTGTTGACCGACGAATCCCTCTCCTGTCTTTCTCTGAATAGGAACACACTTCCCTTCTCTTCAGTCTCTCTTCATTCTCTCTTCAATTGCTCTTTCTTCTCTTCATTCTTCCATTCGAATCCTCGACTCTTAGGGGGCCAATCTGCATTGAAGAGAAGAAGAACTCGACACAATCTTTTCTCCCTTCTTCTTCTTTCATCCCCTCCCTCTCCTCTTCATCTCTTCCTCCTCCTCCTCCCTCTCTTCGAAATGTTGCATACAAGCTAAGGGCGCAGCAAAAGAAGAAGCACAAATCTGACTGGCGGAGGCTGTGAAGAGGGAAGGGGGGGGAGAGAGAAGTCCCCCCTGGGGAGAGACGTCACCGATGAAGAGGATTCTGGGAAGATTCACCCCTTGAAGAAGACGACGTCGCCAATTAGAAGAGAGAGAGGGGAAGGTGTTATTAGAGAGGAAGAACGAGAACGATCGAGAAAGGAGGAGAGTCGATGTGGTGGAGATCAATGATGGGAAGCAGAACACGTTCAATTTAATCCAATATTCATTCCGTTGTTGGTACGGCATCACAGACAATTAGTCGATTGTCTGTTACGTTGATTAGAAGTCCTAAATTATGGCTATAAGGATAAATAATTTAGTGTCGCATTGTTCATTCTGCCATTCCTTTTGTTGCTCTCCCAGTATGCAAATTACCATGCGAGGGAGAAGTTCCATTTTGGAGTTGGAAAGAAGATTGCGTGATAGAGAATGGAGGGGGGTTTGTTATGATGGTTGTTGAGGTTGAATAGGTGAAGTATTTATTGTGATCGAGTTCTGGTAGACTCATGAAGAAGAGAGATTGAGTGATTAGAGAGAGGAGGGAAGGGAGGGAGGGGGAAGAGGTGAAGGGGTGATGAATGAGATTGGTGGATCAGGGGGGAGATGACGTAGATTGGACGGCTGTTGAGGAGGAGGTATGGAAGATGTGCATGATCTGGTGTAGGAAGAGAGAGAGAGGAATGAAGTGATCTATAGCACTGCATAGCCAGTGAGATAGTGTGTGGAATGAGGAGAGGACAGGCTAGAGGAGAGAAAAGAGGGAAGGAAGACACAAAGTATGTGAGCAGCAGTGCTGAGTGAGAATTGGGTTTGGCAAGAAATGACTCTCCTCATTTCGTGCGCTCTCTAGCGTCTATGATCGAGGAATGAGTGCTTGGAATGAAGAGAGGCAGAGAGAGAGAGAGAGAGAGACGTTGCAGTGAAGAAAAGGAAAGGGCTGGTGGGAAATGGACGTTTAATTAATTTTAAGTTAATTAAAAAGTTGCGGACGTAATTGCAGGGCGATAATCGTGGCTGGAGGCGTATTCGAAGTGTACTCGGACCTGTTCGAGGTACGGTAGGGGACGGTAGTTATCGAGAACTGACTGTAGGTTACGGTAGATGAGGAGTTACTGTGCTACTGCAAAAAAACCATTGCTAAGGGTTACAGTAGTCATTATGTATTACAGATATCTCATCTTGAACACATTGTGGGGGATACTCTTGAGATGGAGACGATAGAAGAGCATCCAACGGAGAAGGGATCATTTGTGGAGATGAGAGGATTCAATGAACGATTCAGAACAACCATTCAATTCTATAATCATCGACAGAAGAGATATATCGAGTGATCTACCGAACCGTTATTGTAACAATACCGTAATCTTGTGAACTAGACTAATTCTTGTGACATGTTCCGTATATTGTGAACTAGACATTCTGTGCCATACCACCCGCTTGTTATGTTTCATTGTTATTGTTATTGTTTTTGTGCTAGAGACCACCCAGTGGCCGTTTATCGATCTCTGGCTTTTATGGGAGGAAGTGGAATGAAATTGGGGATTGGTCAATCACTATCACCTCCTTCTCCTCTTATCATCTATAGAGAGATAGGGACTGATTGGTCAGTGAGAATGGAAAGAGAAGCAATTCCTTCTTTTTCACTATGGCTTGGAAAGAAATGACTCTTCATTTTGAGTGTTCTTTATCATCTCTGACCGACGAGATAGTGTGCGAAATGACGAAATCTTTTCTTGCGAACCTCTCGATAGATTACTCATTCCTTGTCAGAAGGAGGTCAGACTGTCTGTACTCTCCTCAATTTCCACATTCTCTCGCCCCTCTCATGAGCTTTTTCATCCGATTCAATCATTCCTCATATGTTTGTGCTCTTCCATTTTCAATCACCTTTTTTGTCGTGCCAATAAGACTGTTCTTTCCCCTCTTTCAATTCGATGATTCCCTCACTACAAAGGAAGTTTCCGCCTTCGTCTCTCCATTATGCATGATCTCTCGTAGGTTAGAGAAAACGATAGAGAATGGGAAATGAAGAGAGAGCGACAATGATTCGAGCGTTGTATTATTGTCTCTCTCTCTCTCCTCGCCTGTGGCTCTGTATCACTCGATTCGCATATACAAATGGGATTCTATCTTCTTCTCCCTTCTCTTTTCCTTTCCTCCTCCTCTATCAAAATGCACTCTGGGCACAATAATCTCGATCTTTCTCCGTCGTTTTCAATAGGAATCTCGTACAGTTTCACCTTTTTTTCTCTCAATGATCTCTGCTCTCTTCATTTCGCACACTATCTCGTCTGTCTCTAACCAGTGAGAGTTCAGGTGAAATGAAGAGAGTAACTGACCACTAGTCGAAGAGAGTGAACCTCAGTCATCATTCCTCCCTTCCTTCCTTCCTTCTCTTCATAATAATGGCTACTTTCCCTGTTGTCTCTTCACTCGATGCCTACCGTAATCTTACCATATCCATTCCTTCGTCATTCTTCTTTTCTCCGTCGTTCTCTCGTCCTATACCATAAAGGATTCTCCTCCTTACACAATCTTGTATTGAAGGGGGGAGAAGAAACGGAGGAGGAGGAAGGGAAGGGTGATACTAACTGTAGAGGGACGGGGGG
>LS486561.1:56257-83075 GCA_900490705.1 Pristionchus arcanus
CCCTCCCCCTTCCTCCCCCAGGCAGAGAGAGAGAAGGAGAGTGAGACATCGATTGTGGCTACTACAACCACTGAAGAGAGTGAAGAGAGAGGGAGGGGTAGAAGGAGGAGGGAGAGAGAGAGAGAGAGGGAGTCAGACTCTCTGTCTCTCTGCCCCTCTCTCTCTCTCCCTCGACACTGGCGGCGCGATCAGAGACAAGACTGCGGCTGAAGACAGCTCCAGTCGCCAGATTGATCTTTGATCTTTCCCAACGTTCTTGCCTTTCCCTCCAATCGTAGAATCGTGAAGTTCCCTCCCCATCATCCCCCGAGGAGTGGCTGTGTGATAAATCAGAGAATAGACTCGATAGATTCATCATTTCTGCTGACCGGGTGAGAATTCCTCGTGCTTTTGCTCACTTTTATGCTCCTATTCCCATTTCCGACGATGATTTGTTGATATTCCGCGGTTCCCTCTGATCTCTTGCCCCTATCTGCTAGGGCCCTGTTAGAATGAAGAATTCGTCTCTTCATTTCACGTGCTCTTTCTTCAATTTGACCAGTGAGAAAAGAAATGAAGGGACAGATTCTTCACCCTCACAGCTTCTTTGCGGACGTTTCGCCGTCATTCTTTCCGTTTTTGTTCTTTGATCGCGCATTCTCATAACAGTTATCTGTACATCGTCATCCTTTCTTCTCCTTTTCATGCATTTTATCGGTCACTTTCGGCCTTAATCTTATAACGTTCGTATCCCAGATTCTGAAATCGATCTCACGTTTTTTCGGTCGTTTTTGCCGTTTTTTATCTTGGATTCCGATCATAGGTATATTGAACGCCTTTCTTCTCGTTTTGATTCCGTTTCTCAATCGATTGTGGTCTCGATTCATACCGATCCTCACTCCCTCTAATAAGCCTCAATCATCATCATTTTGCAGTTGGTGGCAGTGCCAGAGGGACGATCCCTTCCCTAGTCTCTGGTCCCCTCCCTCCTCCCCCTCCCCTTCTCCCTTCTCCCATTCAATGCCTTGGTGCTGCATCGGTAGCTCATCATCATCTACTCCTCCAATCTCATCCGATGCTCTTCTTCCGCTCTCTGCCAATCAGGAGAACACCCAACCCGGACTGAGCAACCATAAGTTGCAACCGAAAACGGTGATTTTTTGTTTCTTACTTAATAAAATCTCAAAAACGCAACCGAAAAAAGAAAGTTTTCCTATACTTTCCTTCGTTAGAATAACCAAAGAATGGCAAGTCCAAAGAATGGTTTTTTTCTAGCCTTGTTTTCTTTGATACTTCGTAGCTGCCCTTCCCGGTGCCATTCCTGTGTCAGATACAAGTGTTCATAGAATATAAAAAGTCCGATTTTTTCGTGGAGTCTCCATTTCACTATGATTCCCGCAGACAATCTGCCAATTTGTAGCCGTGTGTTCTCTGCATTGAAAGAGGCAGCCTTAGTAACTAGCCATTTGAAAGAAAGAGAGAATTCGCTTCTGTAGATGCCATTTATAGGGGAGGGGATGCACAGTATCCATCTCGAAAACAGTTCCTTCACTGAGGTTTGTGATGATGCTGATGATG
Source organism: Pristionchus arcanus (assembly GCA_900490705.1). Taxonomy (NCBI): domain Eukaryota; kingdom Metazoa; phylum Nematoda; class Chromadorea; order Rhabditida; family Neodiplogasteridae; genus Pristionchus; species Pristionchus arcanus. The sequence goes on from LS486561.1 coordinate 57,815, forward strand.
TCAAGAAATGGAGAGGAAACACTGCCGCATCTTGCTTCGTCCTATGCAAAAAGCGCCTGCATAATGAGGAAAATGACGAGAAGCATGAGTGCAAGATAGAGACACTTTCGGGAATGGGATTAGAGTTGCTGGTGGAAGAGAGAAGGGAAGCATTCCATTTTTACTACCCGATGACTGTACGGCGTGACATTTGTATCATTGAATCATTCGCGAGAGAATTCTCTCCTTCTCAATTGAAAATACGGCCGCCTTAAACGAGCTCATTTTTCAACCGAGAAATGCGGCTCATTTGAGTGGCGCTGAAAAATGGGGATTCACTTTAGAAGTAACTGCGGGAATACGCAGCAACAACAATTCATTGTGCAGAAATAGAAAGAAAGAGGTGTAAGAGAAATATGGGACGACCTAACGCGTGCTATTGTACACTGGTAGAATGCAACCTATGAAGACAGACCAATTCTCACGTGAGCATTAAAGAAGGAGTAAACCCAATATACGTCTAGCAATAGTTCAACGATCAGATATCAGTTTATGCGAAGTTGCAAAATTGCCTCTGCCTGACATGAATAAAAAATTTTTAAATATTCGAGTTGCAGGCGATTCTCGTTACGCATGGCGGCGATGGAATCTTTATCGATCGATTGCGAGCGTCGAATTGGACTGTCGAAAACGTGTCCCCTTCCTCTGTCGAAGCTGTCGTGTCGAGGCAAAAACCACTGCTGATTCTACTCGATTCGAGGATCGAGGATCTTGCAACTATTGCCAAGTTTGTTTGACTTATTTTCCATCTCGAGAAAAACGACCATTCAATATGCAGATTGTGTAAATTAGAAGTATTGGAGCTGAAAAGTTGATTTTTTTTTCTGAGACACCTTAGACTCTAATAGTTTCTAGTGGGTGATTTTGTTGAGGGAATAGACAGGGACTACGATCTTTATGAGCTCAAAGCATACTGTAATTGTCCCCTTGCAGATCGGTTCGATCGATAGTGGAGGACGATTCGTTGATTACCGTAATCTCCGATCGTTCCATTTCTGAGAAGCGTCGACGATCTCTCGCCAAGGCCAATATCGTCCATGTAAGTGACCTCATTTTGATTCTCGAGTGCTCTCTCTCTCTCCATTCCCCATACTCTCTCGTTCTGACTGATGACTCTAGTTGGAAAAGGATGAGATATCACGAGTGGTGGATGAGACAGCACTTGTAGATAATGAGTATATGAAGCACCTTCTTTCCTTTTCCTCTCCTTCATACGAAACTACACTTTCCTCCGCACCAGATGTGGTGGAATTCGAGCAATCTTAGACGCTAACTCATAAATGAATGTTTCTTAGTCCTTAGCCTGCTCCTAGGAAGATCCTGGTATGGGTCCCAAAGTAGCACCCCATTGATATACTCGGACTACTCTCTAGAAGGGTCCTGATGTATTCGTGTCGTGTCATTCATTCAATTCTCTTTCTACTCTCATCCATTTATGGGTTTGACGAGAGACCATCGTTATCTATCCATTCCCTTCCCATTGACCAACGAGAGAGCAAGAGAAATGAAGAGAGTGTCACTCTCTTTCTCTCCCTTCTCCAGGGGATACTAATACATATTGTGAGAAAGAGAGAGAGAGAAAAGTGAGTGGTGAAGAGTGCGAGGCTTCAGGGGTAGAGTAAGTAAGAGAGAAGGGTGAAGGAAGAGAGGAACCTTCCATAATTGGGAATGAATCTGAGACGAATAGTCTGTGATACTAGTTGCCTTTTCTCTCTTCTTCTTTCTCTCGGCAAGTCTTTTGAGAGTGAGGAGGGAGGGGTTGGGGGGAGGGGGAGGGGAGGGGAGACTCCCTCTTAATTCATGGACGATTGTTGATGGATGAGACTGATTCCTTCACTGCATTCCTCTCCCCCATTTGACACTTCCCTTTCCTCCTTCACTCTTTCGGCGATACTAGTTACTACGAGAAGTTAGGGAACGGGACACAGACTCTCCTATATTTAGGGACCGCACTGCCATATCTTTGAAATGTTTTTAAGATATCAACTAGCCTAAGAAATCGGCGAGGCCGAAACAAATCTAAAAGACATAGCTCAAAAAGTCTTTATTACCATGGAAAGCTGGCAAGAAATCACGGGAGAAATTGGAGAAAGGATTAGTGAAGGGAAGAATGGAATTGGAAATGAGTAGGTGTGAATCTGAGGGAGGAATGGAGGGAAGGAGTCTCTTATCTAGGTCAGAGAAACGAGAGAGTGTGGAGAATGGAGAGAGTCAGAGAAGAAGAAGAAGGAGGCAATTGTATTTGCAGTTCGTTTCATGGAATTCACGGGATACTTCACTCATCGAATTCGTTGCCAGAATCGTCGCCCGATTGAGAATTCTACCCGCATTATACACCGCGTTGGATGAGGTGGGTGAGATGGGATGAAGGAAATGACTGGATACTCAAATATCTAGTATCACATGAAAAAAATGGTGATTGCTGCACAGCATTTGAGCTGTAAATTGCACTCGATGAGGGGGTGGATTGAGGAAAAGAATGTAAATGGAATAGTAATTGTGAAGAACGTTGGGCTGATGTAGTCAAAAATGTAGAGATGTCGATGAGATGGGTGCAAGGAGGAAAAGATCGCAACTTAGATGGGATATTGAGAAGCAGTGAACTTTAGATTGATCCGCTAGAGCAAATGATGTAGAGAAAACTATGTTAGCTTGAGCTCTAGATGCACAAGGAAAGGGATAATGATGGAGAACCGTTATAAAATGCATAATAAAAAATAACGATGCACCGCATTCCATACGCATGTTATTGAATAGACGAAATGCACTGTGAACGTGTTCCAGACGAAAAAAGAATGTTATTGGATGGGCAGAATGCGGAATGATCGGAACCTCGTCCACATTTTTCGTGATTATGAAATATCGAGACAATATTAGTAAATTCCATAGTTTCGCAGTTTTGAATGTTTTGAAACGAGAAATGTAGCGCAATTTGAAATTTTGGTCACTCGGAATTTGAGTTCGGTACGGTAATGATTTCTTAGTCTGGTTGCACTGTAAACGTGATTGCATTCGGAAAAAATTGAAAGTAGTAATATGAAAAAATTGTCTGATACGAAAGATCGTACTATGAACGTGATCGCAATGAACATAATCCAGGAAACGAAAACAGATTATCCGAGAGATCACAGTCCAAATGAAATCATCTCCTAAGATCATGGGAAAAGGAGAAGTAATGACGGCATTCTCTCTGAATTTTGCCTAGTTTTTATCATGCCGGAAACAGATTTCTCTCTTTTTATCTTTCTTTCTCTTCCTTTTCTGCCTCACTTTTTATCATCTGCATGTCATGTGCGGAATACTTTATTATTAGATTCCATCCAATTTCACATTCTTTTTCTATCCGTTGAATTCCGCGCATTCCTACCATCTTCGACCCCGTTTTAGACCCAGACTATTCAAAATTTGCTCGAAAAAATGGAATGAAAACGGAGAAAGTGCCTTCATTATCGCTCTTTTCGTGCACTGTCTTGGAAGATGATTACATTCGGTCTGAGAGCCTTTTTCACTTAGACAAAAATGAGATTATCGAATAGTGAGCGACCTTGGTCCATTAGAGAAAAGGATAGCCAATTAAGAGGAGAAGTGATAATTAGAATTGAGTAGACTCTCTCTCTCTCGTCTAATAACTCCCTTTCCTCTCTCTATCTTCCTTCTTTGACTATTGTTGACAGGGAACGAGGATTCACTCTTTCTCTTGTGGAAGCACTCTCTTCATTCTGAATGCTCTCTCGATGGTCAGAGAAGGCGAGAGAGCAGGGGAAATGGAGAGAGTCCTTTCTCTCTCTAGTCGACGTCCCTTTCCATTTGTGTGATACAAGTGTGAGAAAGTGAAGAACTGAAGAAGGAGAAGAAGAAAAGGATGAAGGACAGTTGAAGAGAAAGAGTGAAGAGAGAGTCTCTTCATTCTGAGTAGTGATGAGAGAGTGGAGGGATTGAAGAGAGGGAGAGAAAGAGAGGAAGATAAAGGGGAAGAAAAGTAGATAAGAAGGTCCTCTTTCGACGCACACGTTCACACAAAACTTCACTTCTTTCCTTTCTTTCGATGCGTCCCAAGAGTACTATGGTATTTTACCCCATTTCTCGACGTTTTTTCTCGGTTTAGTCCCAAGTTTTGGCGCTTTCTGGAGTTACAGATTTGCAGATCAAAGATCAGTTTTCTTTTCAAGCATTTCCTTTTCAAAGTGATACTTATTTAGGAGAGGAAGATTTTAGGGATCGTAAAACATATGTACGTATGGTCGAGGTTAGGAGCAGATGAAAGACAGATCAACGATCAATCAATCTCTTGAGGTGGAGGAGGCAATCGAGGTTTGCGACGAATCTCACACGGTGGCGTACGTCAATTCAGCCTACGAGCGACTGACGGGATGCGTACGGTCACAGGTATGACGATTTTTTTTAAATATTTTTTTTGCCGGCACTAATTGCTCTAACATTGGACGGGGGTTGGTTATAAGAATGATGCGGAGTGGAATACTATGGGAGAAAAGTATGGGCCAACAATCACAAAAGAACCGGCATTTTGTATCTAGCGGTTAGAGTTTGGAATACGGGTATTTCTTCGTTTCGCAAATCCTCGCCGATGAGATAGCGATTGAAATGAAGGGGCAAAGAGTATTTCAAAATATGGTATTGATTGGTGGACGTGAAATTCACAGATTATCTAGGGTCGATCAGGGTTAATTTATTGTGAACCGCAATTACATCTCCAAGAAATTCCCATATTTTGAAATGTATTGCTGAGTGTTGAGAAACGCAAACAGATCCTGAGTTTAAATTCGTCTCACATTGGAATTCCTCTGATTCTCCGAATGATAGTCCCTTCTTCTCCCTTGCAGAGATCCCGTCCCCCCGATAGGAATCATCTGGTGGTAGGTCCATGATAGGCAACTAGATCGGATGAGAACATTCGAATGATAACCTACTGGATGACAACAAAATGTTTGAGGGGCGTAGTATTTTGCCAGTTTGTCCTAAACATCAATAACGGAGAATATTATATTTTGTCGGTTCTCATGCAGTAGGTTATCATGTTCTCATCCGACCTAGTGCCGATGATAGACAGTCGTGTCGTATCTACTACTCACACGAGCTCATCTTCTCGAACTCTCTTCATTCCTCACACTCTCTAGCTCGGTCTGATCGGCGAAAGAGTGCGCTGAATGAAGAGAGTCTGATGCTCACTAAAACAAAGAATGCCTCTCTAAAAGAGTAGAATAGATTGGCCTATCGTGAAGGCAAAAGCTCTTCATTTCGCATAAGGAATGAAGAAAGAGAATTCTGAGAAATACTGTCTAGTCGTAGCCATTTCTTAGTTATCTGAAGATAAATAGTAATATTGTAGGTGATTGGTCAGCCAGATTCTGAGATTCGGAGGAAATCTCTTCCATCTTCCTTCGGAGGACGAAGGAATTGCGACTGGTCATGCTTACGGGTTTCCACTTCTAATGCGTACGTCCATTCACTTTCTTTATTCTCATATCGTGAGATCAGAAAATCGACCTTTTTGATGCACGTTCTCTGCCCATTCATGCACCAGTTTCATCAAGTCTCGAAACTGCATTGTTCTTAGCATCCGCTGATTTAAGAGGAACTCTCTAATCATCTCTGTTTCAGTGGTCATTGTGTCTATCTTCGTCGTCGTGTCTCTGATGGATTCTCCAATCACGATCAACATTGTCAGTTTGCGCTTGATCATTGCAAGATATTGACGACCACTCAAAATTCATTACTATACATTCGTTACTATTGGACATTCACTCATTAAAATTCATGCTATGAATATTTCGTAGAAGATTTCGTAGACGATTGAACTGAAAAAATATCCTAGTTTGGGCTGTCGGAGTGAAGAATCCGTCTCGTCTTTCCTCCTACTCTCTGATAAGAGCATGCATAATGAAAAGACGCATTCTTCATTCTGACAGAGTCCTTTGTGCCCTAACCAATCTTATCTTTCACCTCTGAAAAAACTGAATTTCATATACTTATGGAAAAAACGTAGTGTTTTCGTTTGAGATGATTGTACTGGAAATTATCATCTCCAGAATTGTCAGGGTGAAGAATCCGTCCCGCCTTCTCTAGTACCCGCAACCAATCTTGCTTTCTCACCTCAGATATTGCAGTCGCTCCTGGTCAAATGCATCGAGATCTCTCATTGAAGAGCATTCGATCACAAGGAGGAGGATTGGTTGATGCACCCATATCAGAAGTGAGCCACTTTCTCTCAATTAGTATCTTATTCATTCACCGATTTAAATTGAGGGCACTAGGTTTGAAAACATTCGGATGATAACCAATTTTGGTTTTGAGAGCATAAAATTCTACACCGAATGAATCTCGGTTACTTATCATTCGAATGTTCCGACCTAGTGCCAAATAGAGAATCGCACCGTTGCACCACCATGTCCCGTCCTCACCACTTCTCTCTGTCTCCTCCTCTCCTTCCTCTATCTCCCTCCTTCTCTCTTCCAGCGGTTAACTTCATCCCTTTCATCACTGCTTTGTCGGGGCTTTTTCGATTATGATCAGCGGGTGAGAACTTCTGATGAGATGATTTGTGTCCCGCCGTCGTTTGCTGTCGCCCCTTCCCTCCCTCCTGAGAGACCACCCAGCATGATTAGAACTGGGGCTGTCAGGATGAAGAGACTCATTCTTCATCCTAATTGCTCTAATTACTACCCTTGTTCAGTATCACTGATAATGAGAGCGATTCGTATGCTTTGAATATCGAGCACATGATATTGAACAATGGCGAAATGGTGATCCAACCTCAGTGTTAATTCGAAAACTCTCCCAAGAAGAGTGATGAGGAGACTAGGTCTCTTCCATTTTGATCAATCCTCCTTTCAATCCCATCGTCGCATGCCCTCAGTCTTGGCTTATCCTACTCCTGCGCGGCCTGCTTTGATCTTTGATCTTTCTCCTCTTGAGCATGTCCCATTCAGCACGATTTGTTGTCTAACTGTCACTGGTAAAGGGGTGGGATGGGAAGAGTTATCAGAATGAAGAGACGGATTCTTCATTATGATAGCTCTTTCCGTTCCGTCACTTCAATCGCGAAATGGCCTTTCGAAATCGCTCGCATCGCTTCTTTGACAATGCCCTCTCCTCATTCTAAAACCCGGAATGCCTTCATCCGTTGAATAGCCAGTGGGAAATCTAGCCTCCTTTCAGGTACTTTCTCTTCTTCGAGAAGCATCCGTGCTGTGTGAGGGAGGAGAGGCTGCCAAGTACATTAAGGTAAGGGAAATGGAAATTTTTTTGTAGATCGATTTCTGATAGCAATTGCCAATGCTGTGCAAAATGACACATTGAGCAGATGACACTTATGGGTTTGATTTCTTCATCGAAATGACACTTCATATGTTTTTGATGCGGAAATGAAACAGAGATAAGTGTGGAAGGTAGGGGTTGAGGAGGACAGATTAGAGATTCAAAATGAGAGTATCACAAAAAGAAACACTATTTTCTTAGAAAAACAGGCTGGTAGATATTTCGGTACGTAGGTCGTCTAAGGTATCAGAATATGGTAACAATATTCCATTCAGGACGCCGTTCGGTTGTTATCGTCTCAGGAGATTTACGCGCCATCGATTACTCGATTCAGGGATGGAGATCGGATTGCCACCCAGTACTATGATGGACTCATTAGGGTCAGTTATTTGAAAAATGGGTATTCATCTACTAATTTCGCGCCGGTGGAGGGCGCGTGAAACGAAGAGACTTTTGCTTGCATTTCAATATCTGTCAGCAATCGACAAGTCAAATCGATGTCGATGTCATCATTTCCTAGAAAATCTATGCCAAAATCATGCCCATTCACGCTGCATTCCTGACTGTACTACCATGTTTCTTGTCGAAATAACCGCCATGAGATGAGTTGATTTCAGTTGCAACAACCGGGTCGTCAGCGTAAGCGTAGTGTAGTGGATGCGTATCGAGACAAGCGAAGCACATCGGATGCAAGGAGAAGAGTGTCCGGAGAGGTGAGGATGGTGGGCACTTTCATTAATTATTTATAACAATACTAATTTAATTGTAAGTCCAAGCTATTCAGACGAATTCATGGATGAGATTTGTACTAACCTCAGAATTGGCAATGCTTTATATTTTGAAAGTATTATAAGAGAAATTGAACCTTCCAGGTGCGACAAGCCCTCGAGAACGAGCATTTGTGGTCGTTCGATGTTCTTCAATTGGAGAGAGTCAGCGAGCACCATGCATTGAGTCAATTGGCATTGAAGGTAAGGGCAGGATTATTAAAAAATAATAAAATTCTTTAATTCATAATACCGTAGATAGAATCAATGGAAACGCGATTGAACCTAACTTCGAATCATGCATATTCTATCTATCACACTAGGGTTTGATCATTGATTCAAAAATATAAAAAATTAATTTATCTTCGCCGGAAGCGCAAATAGATCGCTTTTCTGAAAAGAATATGATTAGTTTTTGAAGAAGGGGTCATAATTATGATACCGAAAAATATTATTGCAGTTATTCGGTCGATGGAAGGTGTGCGAGATGCTTCAGTGTCCAGAGGACACGATGACTCGATGGCTTCTCTCCATTGAAGCCCATTATCATCCCGTCAATGCGTATCACAATGCCACCCATGCTGCCGATGTACTGCAGGTTAGATCAGAATTAATCTTGTTAGACGTATTTCGTAGTTACCTCCATCGAAAGTTGCGAGACTTGAATCTTGCCTCTAATGTCTAGCAATGAGTACATCATCCTGCAAAGTAGGGATATTAAAGAAGGTGTCCCACGAATATCTGGCTAACTGAGTTCTCGATGTGAAGTGGTGGGTCGCGGTTACCCGATAACACTTTCGAAACTCCCAAGTCACCATTTTCCGTTTGAACTGAGTTATGATCAATTGGCTGCGTGCCAAGTGACCCTGAAAAGCAGGCAACGAGCGAGAGAGTGAGCGGAATGAGGAGAGGGTCCCTCTCATTCCTCACTTTGCATAATCGCCCGCGTAGTTCGTGGGACACCTTCTTTAAACAGTTTTGGAGACGTGATCAGAGCAATATCATCCCACTTCCTTCAGGCAACCTCCTTCTTCCTCGATGCTCCATCCGTGGCCACATACGTCGTTGAGAGTCACGCAGCGGCGTCGTTGATTGCAGCGACGATTCACGATCTAGACCATCCTGGTGAGTATATTTGCATCGGGGATGAATAGATACCTTGTCTCCTCATGCATCATGATTTCTATCTAATTGATCATGAGAGCGTGCGAAATGAAGAGTCAGACTCGTTATTTTTACAACACTGGTTCGTCGAAAGTGTAAGAAAGAGTAGGGTAATGGCTCATTTTAGAAATCTTGTGTGGCTCAATTTAATTCACCAAATTTCGATTCAAAATACATAATAATCTTCATTCAGGTCGAGGTAATGCCTTCCTCATCAACACTCGTCAATCTCTGTCCATTCTCTACAATGATTTGAGTGTACTCGAGAACCATCACGTTGCACTCGCATTCCAATTGACATTGCAACAATCGAATAATGTCAGTTCATTCGTATCTAAAAAAAATTTTCGTATTCTTAGCGGCATTATATATTATCTAATAAATATCTACATTAGATAATATCGTTTTTTTTCAAAAAAAAGCGTTTTTGCGTTTTTTGGCAATCAGTTCGATTTTATTGAGAGAAAAATCATGTATGCAACGAATTGAAGAAGAAAAAGTACATGTGCAGAGTACATGTACATGTGCAAAAACTCTGGTAATGCTCTACTAATAGTAGACACACACTTTCTACTATTAGGGGACATGTTAGTAAACTAATAGTGGAGCGACTGTGTCTACTATTAGTGGGCGGTGGTGACTAGGTGTACTATTAGTAGAGAAGTGTGTGTACTAATAGTGGTCTCAGGTCTTGTTCTCACATGTTTCACTGACCAATCGATTCAACGCAGAGTTTATCAGACAGAGTTCGAACGACAAGATAAGAGCGAACAATACGATCAGAGACTTAAGAAAGCACAACAATTTAGCATTGGAGAATGATGATATTAGCGATGGAACTACACCAATGAACAGCGATGTGATACTATGGCTAAACAAAATTAATGGGGACTTAGCATCAATTAGGCTTCCATTGTCAATCAGTAGGATGAGGAAACATGTGTAAACGAGGGGTTTAATCTCTAATACATTTCTAAATAGTGAGACGAAAAAATATGGCAAATTAGGGAACCTCACAATAGCAACTGCTTGATTTCTTGATTAGTTAGCGGTCGCACTTTGTCCTTGTCGATATTAGGTCGTCGATCCAGCAGAACATCTATATTAACTATATTAATGACAATACTTAAGAAATTATAAGTTGTACCTCGCAGTGGAACTTGGAGAAGAGCCGAACCGACTGCTTGAGCACTTGTGCATACTCATCTTTCGAGCGCCTGAAATATGCTGGTTAACGACCATCTAAATGGCATCGAAACAATAGCGAATAGACCGTGGGATCAGGCATGAGCAATGGCAACAAAAAACAGTAAGAAAATACAGTAAAGTTGCTGCCAAACGATGTAAAATCAATCGATTGACTTTCGAAAATAGCGCACTGATCGTGCACAAGAGGGAATTGCGCCAGTATCTGTAAAATCAATCGATTGACTTTCGAAAATAGCGCACTGATCGTGCACAAGAGGGAATTGCGCCAGTATCTCTCGCGAGCGTAGAAGGGGTGCTGTGTCTACTAATAGTAGAACACAGTGTGTCTACTAATAGTGGATTTCAGCCTCTCTGCCCATGGGTTTTTCTTGTGTCTACTATTAGTGATCTGTGAAAGCCGCCTCCAAATTGTGTCTACTATTAGTAAAGCATTACCAGAGAAGTACATGTACATGTGCAGAGAATGGATTGCACAGATAATGCATTTTAAGACAACCACTTCCGATACAAAAATGATCACCTTCTTGCAGATCAACATCCTTGCGAATCTTCCCCGGGAGGAATTCGGATCGATGAGAAGTTGCATTGTCGAGATGGTTCTGGCAACGGATATTAGGAGGCATTTCGAGTATCTCGCCAAGTTCAATCAGGTAAGGAATGGGGAGTAGAGCATTCATTCTTACAATTAGAGAGACGCATCCCAAATTATCATTCCATCACAGTACCAGTGAGAGAGTGAGAGTTGTACCAAAGAACAGAGATGAAAAAAGCTGACCTCATAATAAATGGGCAATCCACCGAAGAGGCCTGATCGATCGAAAAACGAATTCGGCATGGGTCAATAAACAGATTCTTCATAGATGGAGCTAACGGACGAACGTGAATCCGAGAGGGAAGCTCACTCCATCACAATCTGCAATATGCTATTGAAGTGTGCAGATATCTCCAATCCAGCCAGGGAATGGGCTCTATGCGAACGGTTAGTTTACTTTGAAATTCATATTGAAATGAAGAGATCTGCAGTTAGGGTTGTGAATTCGATGGACCAGTGTGATAAGAGACTTTGATCTTGGTTGTAATCGTTACTGGCCAATAATAAATCAATCCCCAGATGGGCCCATCGAATCGTGCAAGAGTACTTCGAGCAGACTCGTGAAGAGAAGGAGAAAGCTCTCCCTGTGACGATGGCCTTCTTCGATAGAGAAACCTGCAATGTACCACTCACACAGGTTCGTTTACTGTAAGGAATATTGGAGGTGTGGTGCCTAACATAAAATTTGAAACTAGCAACTGCGAAAAAATAAGTGAGTTGAATGGCTTACGAAGAGAATTGAAGAGAAGCTCATGAAGATAAATGGTGGAGATCCATTGTAATCTTCTCATTCTCAGGTCGGTTTCGTAGACATGTTCGCTCGTGAGGCATTCTCGTGTTGGACACAATTCGCACGATTGCCACAAGTATTGAAGCAGCTCGAATCCGTGAGTATTCCCTATTTTTGAGCCCTTCTATCTGCGAATATAATAAAAAAAGAATACCTCGAAGAATACTGAACACAACTACGTAACAGTAACAGCTGAACAGCTTCACATGACATGCAACCTTTTGAAATTTTCGAATGGGATCTCAGGGTGTTTCTAAGTGAGGTTGGAAACCAGAACGAATTTCCCTGGGATTCACTAGGGAAAAAAATGAAAACAGTTCAAGATCATAGCAGATGGACTCATCATTAAATTTGTTCAACTCAATCCTTTTCAGAATTACGAACGATGGCGGAGTATGGCCGATGGATGGACGCCCGCCCATAATAATTCCCTCCTTTCCTGACGAAAGATCAAAGATCAAGGATCCAACTTCGTTACAGTACGCTAGATATAATCAATAGGACTGTCTTCTTCGAAATAGAGACAGAGTTATGACAGTTCTTCATCATTCCATTCACACTTATCAGTGAACGCGACCTCTTGTTTGTATTTATTCCGATTCTCTCTTATCGTTTCGTCCCGTGGTATCAGGAAGACGTTTTTGCCCCCATTCTTACCGTATATCCCCTTTACCTCTCCCTCAGAGGGAAATAAGTCTACGAATTCATAAGTCTAAGATCACCTGGGAATATTTCGAAATGTAATAGGCGAGGGGGAGGCAGACCTGTTGTGTCCTCCCAGGTGATCCTAAAGTCTACGAGTTTAGACTTATTTCCCTGTGAGCCCCCTATCCATTGTTCCCCTTTGTCTCTTTCATCCGTGTGAATTCAATAACTCGTCAATCTTGCCATAATCGGTGTTTCTCTCCCCTTTCTCATCCTTTTCCCCGTCTTTTCCCCCATTTTCCATCAGCATACGAGAAATTTAGGCCCCTTCTCACCCAATTATTGATTATTCGATTGAAATTCATCGTATTTCAACCTCATTTATTGTTATAGGAAGTTTCTATGAGTAATAGTCGAATATCGAGAGAGTTATTCGATGTAGAAAAGTGAAGGTGAATGATTCGTTTCTCTAGTTCTCCCTTGTCTTCTTTCGCTCCATTCACTGATGCAGAATGCTCATCTATTCATTGTATTCCCGAAATATTATTGAGAGATATATGAAGAGATATTATTCCATTTTGACTTCGGATCAATGAACATACATAGATCAAGGGGTAATGAAACAACACAGAAATAAACGGCAAAAATTGACAGGGTCCAGATTGCCGGCTGGGGCAGTCTTTTTGCGGTATTTGCGGTATGTATAGCCAATCATTTGAACATCTTCCCATGAGGAATGGTTAAATAATCGGAATGAACAGATTGCATCGTCCCGCATGGGAGGAACGTAGGAATGTGAACGAGTCAAGAAATTTGAGTTCACTGAAAAGTTGATCAGCGCATTTTATCATACGACGATAAACGAAGGTAGATAGTGCGAATGAATTTTCATAAAATGATATAATACGTTAGACGGTGTGCATTGGGTGAAAAATGGAAATTTGCAGAAAGAAGTCAAGAGAAAAACAAACCGATCAAATTCTTCATCAGATTGAAAAAGATAACTATTTGAAGAGTATATGTGGAAAGGAAATGAGATAAAATGAGAATACGTATAGCGTCTATTTTGAAGAGTTTTGCCAATTATGAAAATCGACAGACCGACTGTCAGAAACATTTTTGTCAAGCCCCATTCCGACCGCATACTTCTCTTTGTCTCCATCCTTCCACATTTTCTCTTCCCATCCGACAGATGTAATTATGGGTCGACAGCTCCTTTAGCAAACCCCCGTCCCCGCACACACTCATCACGCACTGCCTACCATACAAGTAAGAGCATACGTTGTATTTTGAAGAATGCCAAGTCCCTTCACAAATATGTCTATCCTCTCAGATAGTGTCTTTTAAATCTCTTAAAACACTTTTTTTCAATAGGAGTGATTGAAAGAATATTTCTTCATTGCAGTCAAATTCTTCGACGTGACGGCGACAGATCGAAATTCACTCATTGATTTCGTCCGTTATATCGGCCAACGACACTTGCATCCTCAAAGTAAGCATTTTTCAGTTATTTGGTATATTTTTCCCATGTGCATCGAAAAAATACCTGCAAGAAATGTTCGATCCACCCAATTAATGCACTTTTTTGATGTAATAGACGACGATGACCCAAATTCATGTGAATCATACGTATAATTGTTCTCTCATTACAGAAGAGTCAAAGTTCTCTTTATAAAATTATTTTAGAATATTGACCCTCTTCGCTCTAGTCTTGCCCAATCTGTGATAGTTTGGTTTACGGTAGTCACTATTGATTTGTTTATTCATTCATTCATTCATTCATTATTTATTCTAGGTTAGACCTAGAAAAGGATGGGGAGTTCTACCGATTAGCTGGAGGATTGGTAACAACGGAACTGATTGGCAGGAATTATTGTACAGAGGAAGTAATAGACTCTTTTGATGTCTCTATGTTGATTGTGTTTGGACAAGAAACATAGTGATAAAGAGTACTGTATAATAGGGTTACGATATTGATGGGGATGATGAGGAAAGGGAGGGAATGAGGGAAGGCAGTTATGCATTGACCCTCACATGAGCCAGATGATCACACTTCCAATACGATAGACGAGTAGTGAGATCATCGTAGCTGGTTCCCTTCTTGAATTGACCCTGATCGCCGTATATATCTCTGCAATGGACAGTCATTCCATTGAAATTCCATATGATCGTGTTATCCCGATATCGTTTCCGTCCCCTCACCTGAACTTCCTCATATTAGCAGCTCCTCTCTTTGCCCATTCATCCGACTGATAGATCGGCTCCGGAATGGAGATCGCATTCGTGGACACCTAAGATTCACATTATTAATGTGCTTTAAAATTGATTGAATAATCTCGCTAGGATAAGACATTAAGATCTCACCTGATGTTCGAAACAGAGTGCTCCCATGAGACTCTGCATTGCATCTTGATTCGTTCCCACATCATCCTTCAGCACAGTGTACTTCGTTGCCTTCGCCATTCCCTGAACAAAAGGCATTTGTTTCTAATATTCATCAACTTCAATCAGACTTCATCATCTGCATTCACTGTTTGCTCTCACCTGTAGTGGAGTATGCGACTGGAGGAAGAATTCGAAGAGAGAAGGATTAGTGATCGTGTGATCGACCGCAGTCATCGCTGGCATGTTAGCCTTTCTCTGTAAAAGGGGATGTTTGTAAATGTCGCCTTTTCCGGCATCACGCGCCGCACCAATCATTATACCACTCACCCCATGATACTCTGTGTACATTCTCTTATGATGGCGCTTCGTAGCGACAACGAAGATGAATTTGGGCTTGTAATCAGGGACGGGTGCCTGGAAGGAGTATGATAGTGACCAATAGTGTTGGCAATACGAGGTTTGCGGGCCCGCAATAGAGAGAGGTCACGTTGCGGGCCCGCAACGAATAGGCGAGGGGAGGGGGAGAGGGATGCGGGCCCGCAACGCCCGCATCAGCCTTCACTTGTTTTTTTTGTTTTTTTTCTTTTCTCACTTGTTCGTTCCCAATTTGCTCGCAATCTCCATCGTAAGATGTTGAGTGACCACACAGTGAAGACGCTCGAACAACTTCAGCTCGTCTAAATGTAATAAAGTTATTCATCGATTCACTTCTACCGTACCCCCCCCCCCTGCTTTATCCCCTGCCGTACTCACCGTGACTCTTGCTTGCCTCTGGTTCTATGTACATGAATACGACCTTCTTCAATTTGGGATCTCCGGCCTTTCGATCGTCACTGATCTTCTTGAGACGATCGTGCATCTTATTCGGAGGACATCTTAATTCCATGGTTCATTACTCCAGACGATAAGTGTCAACTCACATCACTGGAATGGTGTTATCGATCTTCATTGACTTTTTCTTCGCTGCATCCTCGACATCACGCGCAAAGCGCTCTCCCTTAAGAAAATACTGTTAATGTCAGGGACTTCCATTCTTCCTTTCTGTGCATAAAAGTAAAGGTAAAGTCCTGCGGGAGCCCGCTGCCTTAGAAGTGGATTCGTACGCTTTGATTAAGGGACGACCTTTCTGCGCACATCAGATAGTAATCCGTGTGACTCACATCGAATCTGGGTTGATTGTCCGAGATGGCGATAATGAGAGTCGTAATATGGGCGGGAGTGTGGAATTGCAGATGACCCGTTTTGAATATCGTCTGCAACGATCATTATTTCATTCATTCATTCATTCATTGTGTCTACTCACCTTGGAATCGACATTGGCATCTCTATTGAACCTGACATTGGGCATTCGACGAGTGATTCCCGTCGTCTCCAGAGGCTTCCGAGACACACGAATACCGAATCTGCAATCAATTTCGTTATCTCCACGATTTGAATTGTTGATATCTTTTGAAACACTAAGCCTCCAGGACAATAGTAAACGTACGCATCCATTGTTTTATTCTTCTCTCTCATATCTCCAAATAGATTGAGTGCATCGAGGGCTTGAGTCGTTTCCCTCCATCTTTTTTCCACTGGCATCGCACGCTCCTGCAAAATACATCACAAATACTTGTCCATGACACTCCCTAATGAATAAAAAGGGAAAACTCATAATCTTCTCACCGGATCAGCTCCTTGCTTCTTGAGTGGAACTCTCTGATTCGCCTTCACATCGAGTAATTCGATGGGGAAGAATTCCGTGTTCACATCATATTTCGTTGGATCGTCAGTACGACGACGGGCTCTCTTCGATTCGATTAGAGGCCATGAACGAAGGGCCGGACTGAATAATTGAAGATTTGCCCATTGTAAGAGATTTATTATAGAAAATAGCGAGTTTACAAGTGGTACTAATTACACTCACATGAGATTAGCATTGGAGAACTTGTTGTAGAGTGGTTCCTCCTCACCGGCTGCATTCTTATACGTCAACTGATCAATTGTTTGCACCTCCTGCCAATATCATTCTACTATCTCACCGTATTCCCCTTCCATCTACCGTACCATCTTCGTTTCTCCCTTATCAGTCGACCACGTTTTAGCAGTGATTCCATTGGCTATGAAATCGAATGAGGAGCATACATTTCCCTTGTGATCGGCGGTGGGAAGAGTGTACGATACACGAAGATCTGTAATCAATCCATAAATCGATGATTTCGGTCAGTAATCAACAATCGATCGTACTCACTCTTAATCATGTCGTTGGTTCGCTTAATAGCCCGAGCATCCCAACAAGCGTCCTCAATATCATTCCATCTGCAAATGAACAATTAATCATCCCCCACTCGGCTACTGTATCACTCAGTTACCGTACCCGTTAATCTCGAGGATTGTCTTCCATAGTTCCTGCCCAGTCCAGAAGGTACCAGTCGTCACTGCAAGGAGGAAATATCATACAAATACCGAATCTGACCTCCTTGAACTACCGTAATCATCTCAACTCACCATCGATATTGAGTGCGCCGATAATGCTTCCATTCTTCTCAGCCAGAGTGAATCCCTTGGACATCCCTTCGCGGCGTTCCTGTCCCTACAAGGAAATCAATAGTTCATGACCTACTGTAGACCCAACTACCGTATCCTTCCCACTTACCGATCCGATCGGTTTCGCTTTATCATTTCCTCCTCCCATTCTGATTCTATTTGGAGCATTTCTGTATAGATTTCCACCCGAGAAGAATGAATAGTTGTGGCTGAAACATGCCCACTATTACAGATACTCTAAACGAAAAAAACCAAGGTAGAAGGGGGCAACTAACGTCTTGAGTGCATGCTCTGAAGTGATTACTTCGAAGAACTGCTTCACACTCTGATCCATATCAGAACGATCAATGCTGAAATCGATTAATGGATGAATCGATACATTTTCTACCGTAACCAACCTCGTCTGTCCAGAGAGATCCTTGATTCTGAAGCTCTTTTCCGCGCCAACCTGACAGAAAAGGGATTAATCTCTATCTGGAATCTCTCCAGATTCCCTTGGAAAGAGGGAATCAGCTCACCTCGATGACGACATTCTTAACTCCGGTGTTGCGGATAAGCTTGCGAACCTCCTCGGTGAGATCCTCCACGGGCACCTGATAAGAGGATGTCAGTAGATGAATTAGACTTCCTCCCTCACCTCCATTTTGTACTCGCATGCCTTCAATGCTCCTCCCAGATTTTCATTCGCATACATCATCGCTGCGCCATCCACTCCAAAGCGACCGTTGCTTGACAGAATTCTGCAAGGAATACCACCAACAATCTTCATGTTACATTCATTCATCGTGGACAGTAGGCTGGGAACAAATTTCACGAACTAATACTCGTTTCACATACTTTCTCGTATTTCTGTACTGTCACACACCAATATGAACGGAGGACTGCCTGATCATGTCACATTGCCTTGTTACTCATCCCCTTAGATCTCCACTCACCGGTACTTCTTGAGTCCTCTCTTGAGAGCCTCTCTGATCAGCTCATTTCTCTCGTGCACCGATGCACTGCAATTCATCCATTACATAAACCATCCCTCCCTTCCTTCACTCACTCGTCCTTCGGTCCCTTATTCACAATGAATATTCTGGATGATCCATCATTGCCGATCGCTTCCAATCCCACGGAAACGTCGTAGCGATAGACGAGACTGAAGATAAGACGTCAGAGATCAGGGAATGGAGAAATCGAATCGTTAACATAATTTTCGTAATAAACTTTTTCGTGTTGCCCCTTGCAACTGTGGATAGCAGTTAAAGACCACTAGATATTTTTTGATCCAGGAAGGCAATGAAAATGTATGATAGTCAAATCGACGAGGTATCATAGAATTCCTTCAATCTCCCATTCACTCACCGATCTTCGTACTCCAACTGCCAGACATTCGAGATCACATGCACTTTCTGCAATTCAATCATTGAGATGAAAAGGCAGTCCTCAATCAACTACAATCTGCATACAGTATCATACCCCCTTTCCCTCTCTGAAAGCAGGGGCTGGCTTGGCAGCAGCCTTGTATCCCTCCTGTTCACTGGCCGATGGAGTACGGAAGGGAAGGGGTTCGGGTTCCTCTCCGAGATTCATCGATTGAAGACCAGCGGATACTGAAATTGAGTGATAATTATCGATTGTTGGCGTCAAATTTCGTCCCATCGGATCGATAAGGCAAGTGAGTCATTCCTTGTTGATACTTGCTCACATACAGCCATAAAAAGATAACAGAATTTTGAAACGCAAACACATGCATAAATCAACATCAAAATCGATCAACCCGTCACTCCAAATGCAATTCCACTCAATCGATATCACATACGATGGCTAACTCCTCCTCCTCCTCCATAACCTCCCCTTCCTCCTCCACCTCCTCCTCTGTATTCGCCGCCACCTCCACGATATCCTCCTGAACAAGACAATGAATACTCTTCTCTCTACATCAATCAATCGTACCTCTTCCCCTCTCTCCTCCTCCTCTATATCCTCTACCACCACCTCGTCCTCCACCATATCCACCTCCTCTTCCTCTATCTCCTCCTCCTCTGCCACATCTTCCACCGGGCCCTCCACGGTCGCCCGTCGTCTCCTGAAAAAAAAACGAACTGAGAAATTACTAATTATGACACCAAATACCATCTTTCTAAACACACATCGACTAGAAAGTCGTGACAACAAAAGTGAAATTGATTGACGAGACCCCCAACCTTGGGTATGAAAAATGATCCCCAGAAAAAGGCGCACACAGCTGTGTGATTCGTGAGCTCCACTAATCCTTCGTATTCAAAATATATTTGTAATCAAATCTTATCATATCACAAACTGATCGCAAACTAATTCGCTGTTTTCTTGAATCCAATATGTATTCACAAAAAAATTTTCAAAAGTTTCAGTGGTCGGTTAGGAAATTAGGCTCAAAAATTAAATTTTACAGTAGCAGCATGGCGCTACCGATCGAGATTATGCAAAATGAAGTTCACCACGATAATCAGCACCCTCGAGAACATTCTCCCAAATTTCCGAAAAATCGCTGTTCCACCCCCTTCAGGTGTGGAACAGCGATTTTCCACACTTGAAGGGGGTGGAACAGATTCTTATTGTTAGGCAACCAGCCTCATATTAAACCACATCTCTCTCAATATAGCGCCCTTTCACCCGGTCAAAAGGGAAGCCAAGCCCAGACCATTGAGACCTACTTTCTCATTTGAAAAGAGTGATAGAAGCAGAAATCCACCAGAACAAATGCGATCAAACGAATCGGAGTACAACGGAGTGTAATGGGTATAATCAGTCGTCGATGGTCTCACATCATCGGGTGAGAATGGGGCGTCCGCTCTCTGACTGGCAGCTGCTGCAGCCATCTCTACTATCTTTGCAGGAGTGAGAATATCGGGAGGAGAGGGATGATGCGATGATGAAGGGAAGGATGAAGAGGGATGCGGATCTGCAATGTATTCATTCACTTTTCAATCCTTTCCCCCCTACCGTACCCATCCTAAAGATCACAAATGGAATAACAAATTGTCGGTTCTCGCCCAGTAGATGGTTATCCAACCTATTGCCGGCTTAAGTGCAGATCATTATAAGAGTTAGGAGTGCGCAGTGCTACAATAATTCTCACAATGGTTATCTCTCCTTTCTCCTCTCTGTCTCTCATCTCTTCTCTCTTCATCTCGTCGACGACTTCCATCCGATCGATTATCATTACGAGATGGAAGAGGACTGAAACTACTCTTTCATCACTATTACTCTAAGAGGAATAGAGTATACCAGAATCTATCGAGTCTTCCAGTGTATCCTCCTCCCTGGTCGTTCTTTCTCTGTTGTGCTTCGTACGCCTGTCGACCGAGTGGAGAGAAACCATTCGAATCTGACCAATATATATATATATTTACAAAATAAGTAATGTTATTTATGAGTGAACTTCAATTCATTATTCCTCACCTCTTTCTCCTCTATCATCTCTTTGAAAGAAGCTTTCACCATCTCTCACATTCTGTATGAAATCTCGATCCTCATAGTACGTTGAGTAATTGCGTGTTCCCTCGCGCTGCTCTCTCTCCTAAAATTCATATATTTATCCATCGTATGCACGAGTTACCACCGTAATCTATACAACATGTACAGTACCTGCGATCTGTCCTCTCGTTCCCTCTTGATCGATCGATTACTATGGTAGTCCTCATTACGGTACTCTTCATTCCGACGATAATAATCACTACGGTAGTCGTCATCTGCAGTACGACCTCTCAATAGTCTCATCTACAGGGTGCGCCAAAATTACGCGGACTCGGTTTCACGATTATATCTCTTTCAGTATTTGCATCGCCGTCTTGACCTTGCAGTTACTACTAGCCTTAGTCCGTATCTTCCTAAAACACTAAACAGTTTCGGTCTCAATTGATTACCTCTTTTGTAATAGCGAACTAAAGTTGACTGAATGACGTGGCTCAGGGCCGCGAGTTTGATATGCTTTCGTTCAAAAAATCGTGGTATCAAGCCAAATGCTGCAGGTTCTTATTTTTGAGGATGTATAGTTACCTCGAAAGATTGTACACTTAACATGATTTTAGCGAAACAATGTCGCTTCATATCGCTTCAAATATGGTAGGTCGCAAAACGATCGGCGTTTTCGAAAGGAACATGATGAATGTTCCCTTGCAATCTATACGACATTCATGAGTTTCGACATCAAAAAGTGGAAGCACTTACTCCACTATCACTAATAACGTAGAGAGATACGAGACATTTTTCAGACATATGAAGTAGGGAGAAAAAAACATAAACAAAAGTCAGAATCGGTTAATTTTCGTGTTTTTATACGTTTGAAAAAATCGTCTACATTTTCAAGTTTAGAAATCAATGCACAATGAGGATAGAATTATTGAATCGGTCTGGGGTTGTGCTCTAAATGTTCGGCGTTTGAAAGCCTACGTTATGTTTGTGTAGGAGTTACATTTATTAGAAGCGGTGTTTCGCTCGCGGCCCTCGGCAACTTCTGTCAGTCAACTTTAGCTAGCTATTTCAAATGAGGTCATCAATGGAGACCGAAACTGTTGAGTGTTTTAGGAAGATACGGACTAAGGCTAGTAGTATGTGCAAGGTCAAGACGGCGATGCGATTTCTGAAAGAGATATGATCTTAAAACCGAGTCCGAGTAATTTTGGCGCACCCTGTAGATCTACGTTCAGATCAAGTGAAATGCCAATAGAAACAACATCTGATATAGTGAACGCAACTCAATTGACGCCACCATTACATTGCCAATTGGGTTTTCACTCAATTTTACAAACGAATATATGATATTGTCGTACCTCTTCTTCCATCGTACGATTGTATTCTTCGAGGCGGATACAGATCATTGACGTCATCAGGACGACGAACGGGAGGATAATTCATGGGTGATTCTTGTTCCCTTCGATTCTCTTTGTGATGATAGTCCTCCTCATATCCAATATCATATTCATACTCATTCTCGTACGAAGGACCGTTGCGATCTCCACCATAACTGTCGCTGCAAGCAGTTAATTAACTGAATTATCAGTGCATAAAGGGGCTTTTAGGATAGTGGTGTGTGAAGAATGAAACTAACTATGAGGGTGATTCGTGCTGGTAATAATTAGATGGTCTATCGTAGTTGGACGAACGTTGATTTCTAGAATGAATCGATTGAACTGATCGTATATCGTTAGTTAACCTTGGTGGAAGAAGTCCTTTCTTCGTCAATTCCTCTTCTTCGTGTTCTCTAGCGTGATCGTTCCATTTATTCTTCGATTGATCGGCGGCCATCCTTAAAGTCGATCGATTATCCATTGTTAAATTTATTTGAAATCAAGCGGAATTAAAGAGACATCATACTCCTTAATAAAGGAGAGATGTTTCCCGATGTCTGTTCGTTTGTTCGCTATTGCGAAAGTCATGTAAACGGGTAACGAAATTGTAAACAAGTCGAGAGGTCACGAAAATGCAAACACGTCGAAACATGTCTCGCGCGAGAAATTGTGAAAAGGGGCAGCGAACTGAACCCTGCTACCCGATCAGACCCGAACAGACAGAGCGAAATCTGCTGGTATATAGATGAGAGCATCTGCTGGTATATAGATAATTAAATTAATCATTTTTTGAATAAATAAAAAAATCGAATAAAAAGTTCGACATGAAAATGAATCGCGAACCAAACACGCAACGCTTCTGTCACGCGTTGCGGTTTTTTAGTTGGACGGCCTCCGCGACGAAAACAGGAAGTTTCGAAAAAACTAGTTTCTGCGTTTCTTTGATGTTATTTTGCAAAATATTTTATTGTACAAATTAGGAACGCATCTTTTGTTCAGTATTGAGCTGAAATTGAGCATGGTCTTGACTAAATATTCTCTAGCTATTTCCGGTAATTTATTCTAATGTTGTGTTGCTCGTTTCATTGTTTACCCTATGACCATTCCTAGCACTAATTTTATAGAATGTTTAGGCTAGGAATCGGGAGTAAAAGCGTAATATGCTAATGTACTAAGATTTCCAAAAGTGCTAAGTAGATAGGCGTGGCCTCTGTAGTGATGAGCAGCATCCACTAACGTCTGGACTGCGGCGATGAATGGGGTGCATGGTACTCATGTGATAAATCGAAATTTCTCGCCGATTTTGCACTCGTCCGATAAAGAATTTGCGCGAGTCCGTGCTAATATTAGTGCGGTCACTCTACACTGGGCCTCTGTGAAAGTTGAGAAGAGTATACTTGTTTGTCTCATTAATTTCGTCGATGATACTAATTCAGAACCGTTTCAGCATGGCTCAAAGAGGTTCAGGAGAGGTCAACGACGACTTCAGAAATGTAGGTTTCAAACCAAGTTGACATTAACATGTTATCTTATATTTGAATCAGGAGAACTTTAATTTTAAATAGCATTAGTTTTTGCAGACAATTTCCTCTCTTAGTAGAAGCGAAACTACGGAATTCACGAAGATTCTTATTAACAGGGTAAGAAGATCATGTGAATAATGTTGTTTCATATTATCATTATCATAGTATCACTTAAGATGAAGATGCACCTTAGAAGTCCGCGACTCTAAATATTTCAGCAAAATGAGTCATGAGTTTTCTCACTATCTAGAACAAAGGGAAAATTCATATCAAGAAATAATTATGCGTTATAGATTTCTGTGCTCGAGAATAAGCTAGAATCGAAGACGGTCGATATAGATCACCTAAAGGCAAGACATTATTTTATAATATTACAATGGCTTCCAGCTTCCGTTCAGTTATATTTAATACATTGTGCAAGTTGAACTCATGATTTTGTGTTTAAGGAGAATAGATTCGAATTATTGAATCAATTATGTGAGATGGAAAGAGAGAATAAATTTAAATCAGAGGAAATCGAGAAGTATAAGGTGGGTTCTTATGTTTTTTTTTTATTTGTATCCACTATTTTGAAGGCCGAAGTCGAAGAGAATTCACATATTTTAGCTATGAATGAAGCAACGGTTCGTGATAAAGAAATGCATCTGATTTTTAAAATAATGTATTGTGATTCAATTAGTTTTGTTCAGATAAAATCTTTGAAGAATGATTTGGAGAGAAAGGACAAGGAAGTCAATAGATATAAGGTTATTGCAGTCGAAATATTCAATTTCTATCAATCATTTTCTAGAATGAAGTGGGAGCGAATTCGAAGATACTAGCAATGAATGAAGATACGGTCAGTTACATAGTTTAAATATGATCGGGAGTTGAACTCTCATCTGTTTGTCATTTCACAAACAACATCGTGACCAATTCTTATTCAGATCGAGTTATTGGAGAACGAATTGAATGAAATAAAGTTGGAAGTTGTACAGTATAGAATGGCTAAGGTCTGTTGTTCTGATTTTTAAAAAAAATCGACTTTTTTCTTTTTAGGTCGAACTAGAATCGACTAAATTGTCTCTGCAAGCAATGATTAAGGCCAATGAAATCAAGGTTTGTCTGCAAGCTATTTATTGACATCTAATATTCACTTGAGATTGCTGAGCAGGAGAAATGGAACAGTTCTCTTGTCAAGAATAATGAGGTTATTCAAATTATTATCTGGTACTTCATCTTGACCGTTTCAGAATCTTTTGCTATCGTTAGCTACTCTAGCAGAAATTAAGAAGGAGAATGGAGAGGTAAATATTCAAAGCGTTATTTTGACTATCTTTTAATAAATAGTATTATGTTCCCAATCGATGTTTCCTCCTGCAGGCACATTGCCTTGATGTCGGGATAAAAATAGTAGTATTAAAAGTATTAGTATCATAGGTGCCCGGGACACTCTCCGGGGAGTGCCCATACGTATGGGCACTCCCCTACCCATGTATAGGGGGTCATGGTCCAAAATGGGTTGGTAGGTCATGGTGGGTCATGACCAA
>LS486561.1:85093-152813 GCA_900490705.1 Pristionchus arcanus
CGCGATACCGTAGTCAGGGGTACGGTAGCATACTGTAGATTACGGTAGAATAATTGTGCGATTGATTCTAGACACTTTAACAAAAGTGTGCCCCAAGGATAAAACTGTTGACCCATCGAACCGGGTACGGTAGGGTTACTGTAACCAAAAATCGATAATGGCATACTGTAGGCCACATTGGGATATGTTTGAGGGACAAGTTCCACCATGACCCAAGATCGATATCTGACCATGACCGTGGGTAAAAATCAATAAAGTCAGTTCGTGATAGCTGAGCATTACGGTAGTCATAAACGGTAACTTTGGGTACTGTAGGTTCGATTGGGTACGGTACTTGGTCATGACCCACCATGACCTACCAACCCATTTTGGACCATGACCCCCTATACATGGGTAGGGGAGTGCCCATACGTATGGGCACTCCCCGGACACTCTCCGTGGGCATCTATGATTAGTATTATGTTTATTTAAATAATCTCAATCACAGTTCGTCTCGAATACGATGAGGCTATTAAACACACTGAACGAGAATAGCCAGGTGAGGTTGTTGAATTTCAAAGGGAAGATCAGAGATTTCATGTGTTTGTTTCTGAAAATGAATTCTATAAATCACACAAACAAATTAGCAATAAAGACATACAATATAAAATAATCATTGCAGATCTCCGACACGACGATTCGTGCAAGATTCACTGGAATCTCTAACCTTTCCGGCACATATATTTACTCGCACCCGAATACATTTGCTGGAATTGAATGGTCGGTTCATTATTTAAGTCCATTTTTATTAAATGTTCCAATGGGTTTTTATCGTCCAGTTTTTAAGGCGAATTGGTGTGAAAAAGAGCGAAGGTCATCTCGAACTCTCGCTTGTTGGAGAGAAGAATGACGATGATAAGTGAGTATATTTTGTCTACGTTTGGTAGTCTCAGATGTATGTAGAAAAATATAAGACTAATTGATAACGAAACGTCAGAGAAAATCGAAGCAGTGGGCATCGGCTATATATTATTCGATCACTGATACAAGTGCTTTATTCGTCTATTTAGATGGTCGTGTTCCGTCTTCAGTGAATTCCAGCTGATTTCTCACAAATCATTGGAGATAATTCATCGACGAGGTCGGCGAGGAGCCGCAGATGTATATGACAAAGATGCGAGAAGTTGGGGATTCATCAAGTTCATTTCGATCGAGGTCTGGCTATTGAATAGAGCTCGAAATGCGGACCGCCGTCTCTTCATTTTCGACACTCTCTCACCCGGTCGAGTGACAAGAGAATGTGCGAGAGACGACGGTCCATATTTCGAGCTCTACTATTATGGTTATAGCAGTGTAGATAAGTATCCATTCAGGATCTATTCGATGAGCAGAAGGAATTTGTGAAGGAAGATTCAATCAATGTCGCTGTAGATATCAAGGCATTCCCTTTGAAGAAGTCGAGTAATTTCAGTCTGCACGTTGAGCCAGCACACTTTGTGTGGGACGAACTTTTCTAAACTAGCATGTAAATATCGCTCATGCCCGTTTGTAATAACACTTTGATAACTTGACAATTTGTGCTCGTTGACAAGAAAATAATGCATGTTTGTTGATTTCGTTTTTGGCCATTTCCAAAGTGGTGACTTTGTTTTGCCACATTGTACATATTTTGATTGTGAGGCCTTCTGTTCTTTTAATGTGTGTATATCTAATAAGTTGTTCACTAATTTTTCTATCAGTGATTAAAACAACTGTATAAACTTTATTTCGTTCATGTTCATAATGCTCAAATTTGATTGCGATCGTCATTGGTCGGGTTCAAGTCCCGAGATCTACTTGCATTCGATTTTACAATGACGGTTTCATGCACGTGTTTGAGACTTTTATCAGAATGATCTGAATTCAATGTTGCTTTTCGACTCTGGGATATACGTACAACGTTTTTAAATTCCGAATACATTTGTATGAGGCACCGCCTTTTTGCAACGAAAAAAAGTTGATTTCGTGTTCTTATTTCGGTTAACATTTATCCCCGTAAATTTCAGAACAAATATTATTCTGATGTCAGGTATGCCGTACCTCCCCGATCTCTATAATTATATGTGGGGTCCCGTGATATGCAGTAGAGAATCACAGGTTCGATTTGGATAGTTACCGAAGAGGGAAGGTCTCTGTCCATCTAGCCAAGTGATGTACTTTTATTCAGGACGTTTCCGACGTCACGACTTCTATTGGGAAATGCGATCTGAAGTATGAAGTGAGTTATCGAGGCCGATAAATAGTCGAAATTTGGAAATTTCTTAAAGTGATTATCTGATGCAGGCGAAACTCGAGCGAATTGTAGAGAAGCAGAGAAAAGAAATTGAGAGATTGAAAGTGAGCGAGAATTTTTTCATAAATTTATAATAATCATAACCTTCCTCGAAATGTGGCCGTGTTTTCCGCTCGTTCGATCGACTTTCGTAATAACTACGGAGCTAGGGAAATCGTTTTTAATTATTTCTGTTGAAAGAAATAGAACATATATCAACTTTCTACAGATTTGCCACCTCTGCCCACATTTGAACTCACATTGGCCTCATTTTCAGATGGAAGTGCGCAACGCGGCCTATGCCCTTAAGAATGTGATGGGCTACAATCAGAGACTCGTAAGTTTTGGCTTTCAGGAAGCGGGGATAGTCTATCCCGGATTCATCAAATGATTACGGTATCACGAGTATTGATTGCAGGGTTCGTGGCCACTTATCAAATTTTCTGGAATCTCCCAGTTGAGATACGACGAAGAGGCGGAGATCACAACTAGAGAGTATAGAATGGGAGAGATTATATGGTGAGGGAAATATCAACATTCCTGCTGGCGTGTTATCTGTACGAACAACGCTTTGAAAAAGCTGATAATCACACACTTTACAGAAATATTAGTATTGATTTGCGTATGTGTCAGGAAGATCCGTTTGAGACGCGAGGACAACGAATCGACGTCCTTTCTCGGGGTGCATCTTGAAGCGAAGTGTGAGGGACGCAGGTTTGTCGATGAAATACGGTAGTCGGATTACGGTAATCTCGTTGCAGTGAATGGTCGTTCTCAATGATCGACTCGTACTCGCTCATTTCATTCAATGACTCCAATGATCGCCACGAAGTGGAGAGGTACGGTCGATAGTGTACTGTAATTATCGATTTGGCAATTCGCAGTGAGGATATCACACAGTACGACGAGAGGGAGACCAGCTATTGTATCGATTTGATCGAAATGGAGGTTTGGTTTTTTCCAACTAATTATCCTATCGAAATTGATTATATGAATAGATCTATAAATTAGTGAGTTTATGAATTTGTGAAACTAGTTAACGCCATGGGCGATTGCCTCATTTTTTCAATTTGATATTTTTCTTGCAGGAACTCTTCACAGACAAGCGAGATTTCGTGAGAGACGATTCAATTCTATTTTAAATAGACGTTCGAGTTTTCGAGAATGCCTAATTTATGTTGTATCTTTGCATTTTTTTCATCGTTTTCTGTGATATACGATTGTGAAGTTACTCCACTTTGTAAAACAATTCCCCGAATATTTGTGATAAATATTTTTCCGAATTATTTTTATGTGATCTTCGAGCGAGGTTCATTGCCTTGTAATATCTATGAATTATAGGCTGTTGCGAACAATTTCTCATTATTTTAGTTATCAGTTTTTTATCAATGGTGCTCCTCGTGTCGGAGTTGGAGCGACTCAAACTGGACAATGCAAAGTACAAGGTAGTTGCTGATTTCGACTAATCTTAATTAGCCACTTAACAAATTATCTTTCACAGGAGCAAATAGAATCGATGACGACTTCTTTCAAAATGATATTGGCTGGCAAAAATTTGAAGGTGAATTCGCTATTATCCTAGTATATTGCAAGCATTATATTCCCTGATGAATACATCCTTGTCTTTTGGGACGTATCATTTAAATTCACAATATCAGGTTGAACTTGATCCATAAATGCAAACGCACAAGGAATATTAGCAAATTAGCCACATTTTTTTCATTTTCAGATTTCTGAGCTTGAAAGAGAATTGTCTAACGTTCGTTCCGAATCGAAGTCGGTTGTTGAAGCGAAGGATGATAAGGTTGATCTGTTTCTTATTTCATCCGTCAAGGAGAATAGTTTCAGTCGCAATCGATGCCTCTGGAGAGACTGGAAGATATAAAGAAGGCGATTGATAATGTGTGTTCTTAATCTCGGCCAAATTATATGAACATGTTAAATATTTTCTATTGCAGCTTCTTTGGAAGGATAAGAAACACCTTCTGAACTCGATCAGTGAGAATAATGAGGCGGTGCGATTTTTGGTATCTTGAATGCTTCCAATACATAGGCCAACTGTTACTGATCCTTCGAATTTCCAATTACAGTATCTACAGACGACGATTTTTGCAAGAATCAAGAATATCTCGAATGTAAAAGATTATGTTTGCTCAATTCCGGTTACACTGGCAGGAATCGAATGGTTTGTATATGAATATTGCCATCAAACGAATAATTACCCAGGATTCTGAAAGTGGATATGCATGCTAAAGATAGAAGGGTATTCTTTCTTGAAGGAAAGAATTATGGTGCCGCCAAGTAAGTTCTCGTGGCCTACTACATTTAATTCCCCGCAACCTTAGTGAGCTTGATGCCAAACTCTTGTGACATGTAACAAATATTGATTTTGATATCGGATGGTAATGTACATAACAACAAAATGATTCAGTTGGTCGTGTTGTCTCTATACGGAATATCAGTTGATCTCTCATTATTCCGAAGAAGTTGTTCTCAGAAATAAGAAGAATTTGGACAATCACGATCAGACGAATTGTATTCGTTTTCTCGATTCCATTCCATTCGAGGCAAGGGCCAGCTTCTAATATTACAATAATTAATTTTTAATTCAGGAGTTATTCGACGAAAAGAATGAATATGTGAAGGACGACGTTCTCATCCTTTCAGTCAATCTCAAAGTTTCTCCTCCCATTTGACCATCTACTACGGTCTAGAGCACAGTTCAGTAGACTTGTGTTAACATTTGCACTGTACTTTGAGAATATTTGAACTTTGGGATATGTGATTGTAAATTGGTTCCTATTTTTATGCTAAATATTTGTAATAAAGAGTTTGTTTCCGTATTTACATGCATGTTTATAATCGAGGTTCACTTCCCCATAACTTATCTTTGAATCGTGCCAATTCTTATCACTATCGGAGTTCAAATTGTGTCTATTGTTAAAGAAATTATCTGTGCACTTCAGTTGAGAAGATGGGAACGACTAGCAAAGTGGAAGAAGTATTGCAATGGGTAATATATTTATTTATCTTCTTTGAAAAATTAAAGATCAAATAAACTATTCGTAGCTATTTATACATAAACATTATCATCATTAATTGCAGATGTATCTCGCACTGGGAACGGAAGCAGATGAGAATGCTGTGGTGAGGGCTAGGAGACAGCCAATGACATTTTGGTTTCTAAATCGTTCCTTCTTTTCAGGGCAACGTTTCCCGGTCGATCACTGACGTGGTTGGCAAGGTAAATTAGATTTGTAAAAAATATTCAATAGAGTAAAAATATATATTTATTTCAGTTGACCGAAGTGAAGGAGGAAGTGGAGAGGAGAAAGAAGGAGACGGAGAAGTGCAAGGTTTGATTGACCATGGACTTTGTAAATATGGAAGATTACAGAACGAATTCGACCAATTGTACGCTGCTTTCGAGGCCGGCCTCCAAGCGAAGGATGAACATGTTTGTGCAGCCAACTTTTCTGTAGTTTTACAATGTAAATGGTTCTAGAATATAATATTATATTTTCGGTGATTTTCACCGTAATTAACTCATTTATTATCAGATTGAACAACTTCTCGCGGAAGCAGAGGCCAGGAAGATAAAGGTGAGGTGGAAATATGATTGGAATATCAAAGAATATTCTTTCAGATTGGAGGATTGGAGGTCGAGCTGGAACTACTTAAGACGACGAATTCGGCACTGAAAACGGATATGGAAACGAAAGATGCCAAGGCTCGCTAGCTTTTTTTATTCCTTTGGAAATGGTTGAATTTCAGATCGCCGAATTGGAGGAATCATTGAATTCACTCGCGAATAACAATAATGACATGGTATTTCAATTTGCCCTGTTTTGTTAAAACAATTGAGTCATTTCAGTCTCTCACAGAATCGATGGAATTGATGGAACTAATGGAGAAAGAGAATGAAGAGGTCAGTTATGCATCAGGAATTGCATTCTTTTCTGAAATAGGTCATTGCATTAGGTTTTAATCTGGTGGGTGCTCTCTCTGTTAGTGCAGAAGTTATGGAATAAATAATAGATTCTGGCTGCGGGGGATATCGAACCCGAGCCCTCTATCAATCCATACGAGGCCTTCCTTGCTCCTCTGATTCCCACGTTTTGCGGCTCTGCATTCGAGGCCACTCACAATTTCCAAACCGTATTCGATGCGAGGTAAGATATTTTTGCATTACCGATTTATAATATTTATTTTTATAAAGAAACAATGAAATTGCAGATACGGTGAATTCGGCGGTGGATATCTCATGTCGCTCTTCTTCAATGGTTCTCTTCAAGCGGCCATTCAAGAAGCGTTCCATTGCTCCAAACTATCGGATCGGTGAGTTATTTAAAAAAATTGATAATTCAATTGAAATAATTAAAGTCGTCCACTCGCACTCTACATCCACCATGACGAGTCCGAGTACAAGAACAGCTTCCCCACCACTGTGAGTAATTTGAAAGCGATAGTTTCTGCTGTAAATTTAGAAGTGTCCCAGCTGCAGCAGCAAAGCTAACTTTCTCTCCCTCTCATAATTTTTCAATATCTTTTGGGAACCGAGAAAACCCAGTATTCTGAAACTGAAAACAGTAGTAATCAACTTATAATTAGAGAAAAACAGTGCATAACGGGCCCGGTTGGTATGACAATGCAACTCTCTCCTCCCTTCTTCAGGTGTTGTGCTGCGATGGAGTGATGCAGATGCTGCATTCTCAGTTCATCGTGTGGCCATGGGATGTGACTGCAGATGAGAACAGGGAGAAATTGAAGGGATGGCTGACGGAATGCCAACTCAATGAGGTCACTTTCCGTGTGGTGAACTCCGAATATTTTTTTTAATCGGATGGGTTTGTTTCCGGAAATTAGGATGTCTTTGACTTTGCAAGGATTTTTATACCTAAATTTCCCCCATTTCCGACTCACCAAAATCTAGGGGAGGATATCATTTTTCTGCTAATAATTTCGTAATTTATAAAAGTAATTTGTAACTCAGATCCGCACGGTTGTTGCGTGTAATCGAAGAATCGACAACTTCCCTATGATCGTTCTCGTATGGAAGAAAGGAGAACAAATGAAGACCAATGTCATCTATGGTGAGGATTATACATGGAAAAACTAGTCGAAAACTGCCTGGAATTTAAAATCATATCCGCTTTCGAGATTCCCTTTAACAATGCATGTACCCTACGATTCGCAAACACACCTCACTTTCATAGAGTTACTCGGTTTTCAAGGCCTTTTTCATAATCTTAAACCGTTTTCGAAGGATTTTTTCACCTTGCTTTTTATATACGGTGAGGACGATAGTTTGGAATGGCGTAATCGATTGTGCACAGGCTCGGATAGGCCGGATCAAACGATGGAGAAGATTATATTGTGCTTGGATGCGTTCGAGAGTTCGAAGGTGGGTAGAGAGAGAGATTGCTGTAGATGGAAGATATGTTTCAGACCCGCCAGCAGTAGATTCGTTTGGCTGAGAATCCATTTGTCAACGGCTACTTATTTCCACTCATAATTTATCCACTCTTCTTCCGTTGTTATTCAATTTTTTCAAAAAGAACATAGAAAGCACATCATCTGTGAATCTGACCCATTCAATACGTTGTGCCCCTTATTTTCGTGTTGATGTTCTTACTTGGCATTGTTGTTATTGTTGTGTAAAGTTTACTCGAAGATACTAATTCAATGTGGATATTTGGGTTCGATTCCTGATTTGTTTTACTTCCGATTACGGTTGGTAGTAATAATTTAATTATCACTCCTCATTACTTATTCTTCGAACCATTTATTTTTGAATATATTTAATTTCACAGATGCCGCGCATAGTTAAGTAGGTGTCTCTTTTCACTCGGGCGCTAGGTTTACCATTGAAATCGAGGACTTTCGTATTCTCTCCCCTAGTCATGATGAGCGAAGTAGAGATTGTGAGCGAGTGCTCATCATTGCGAAAATATTATTCTATAGAGCTAAATATTATTCTAGCTAGAGTTATGTGGAAGCAAACTTTTCTGTTCATTGTGATCTCTTGTGTGTGTGTTTTTTTGCTAGAATAAACTATCAAAAATTGTAATCGATTCGAGATAGTTGGTGTCGTAAAGTAGAGCATCCCCTACCTCAATGACATTATTTCGTCGGGACCGATCGGTCGACCGAGTGTATGTAGTTTACTCGCGCTCTCTAGTTGTTTACTCCATGAGCGCGCGAGGTGTTTGTCTTTGCCTCCTCCTCGCCTCGATGCTCTTCCCATCTCTCTTTCTCCATCTTTTTTCGAGAAGAACTTGTAATGGTATGCCATTGAGAATTGAATTTCTAGTAATGGACGTTGTAATGGACCGGTGTGAATTTGTAATGGACTTTTTTGGGCCATTTTTGTAATGGACTTACAAGTTTTTCTGTCTCGTCTTCTCTTCTTTGCCTTCTTGCTAGCATGCTCTCTCATTTACTTTTTTTCATATATTTTTTCTTATCCCCGCAGAACTCGTGTAAGCGATCATTAATTGTATATTTACAATTCAATCCCGTTTCCTTACCTCATATTTCCTCCCTCCAACTGAACTATCTTTACACCCCTGTGCCAGGTAGATCGTTCACGTTCCTTGTCCTGATCGACGGCTCTTCCCTTTCTCACGTCCTTATATTATTTACTTATCACCACAATTCTTATTTCTTAGTAGTTCCTTCTTGCCGTATTACATCCTTCCACTTATTCTTTAGCTTCTCTCTTACTGAAAGTTTAATCCCAATAGTGCATTGATTCGAGTAAATTATATTTTCAAAGTCGTGATAGTTTATTGCTGTTTATTTGAAACTACTCGACCGTACTCCCTAATTGTTCACTTATTGCAGAACTATTCCAAAATGTTCACAAAGTCGAAGGAGCTTGTGAAGGCACTCGAAAAGGTGAGTGATTGCATCCATTTTTTTATCTAATTGATTTATTGCAGAAGAACTCTGAATTGACGGAAGAACTCGCTAATAAGACGAATCAATTGAAATTGAAAGATGAAGAGATGGACAAGTTCAAGGTTATTCAATTTAATGTGCACTATTTCACTAATTTAATTGCTAGATCGAAGCTTCGGCCAAATCGGAGGAATGTGCAGTGAAGGTGCGGAAAGTCGGATATTCATTTTTTGCAATTTTCAATCATTAATCGTTCTCATTCAGACCCAGTCTCTGATGGATGAATTGGAGAAGAAGGGTATGGAGGCTAACAAGTATAAGGTAGTTTATGCTGATGTATAGTTTTTAAATTGACATTCTAGGCCGAGGCTTCTGCTAAATCGGAGGAGATTGCAGTTACAGCTGATAAGGTACGTAGCTCAGAAAACAATGTCTCTGGGAATATCTGATACTTATAATGGATTGTTTATTGAATAGAGGTTTTCTTTTTTTAATAAGATTCTTTTTCAGATTCAGTCTCTGACGGATGAATTGGATAAGAAGAATAAAGAGGCTGAGAAGTATAAGGTAGTTTATGCTGATGTATAGTTTTTAAAATGACATTCTAGGCCGAGGCTACTGCTAAATCGGAGGAAGTAGCTGCTATTTCCAAGGAAGTGGCACTGAAGGATGCGAGAGTAAGTAAATAAAGTTTAGTAATTTGAAACTATGCAATGAACGAAGGAAAACAATATGCGTATGACTGTAACTGTTGTAATGAATGAATATAAAGTGGGCATAAGGAATGATTATTATATAAGAAAACAAAGCGCTGTCTCTGTCTGCGTTCTGGCCCCTATTTATGGTGGTGTTTTTCATCCTCCCTCGCTTCTCCTGTCCTTGATATATTTCCAGATTTAACTCTCAGTTTAACAGTCATATTGCAGATTTCTGAGCTGGAAAATAAGAACCATTCTCTCATCAAGAATAATGAGGTATTTCTAGTATCAATATTGAAATAATACCCTTCTTTCAGACTCTCTCGAAGTCCGTTGCTTCACTGGGAGAAATGAATAGTGATGAGGTGAAAATCTCAAAGTCTATCTTTTGCAAAAATATATCTAAAGGATTGGGCTATTAAAATACAATTACAATTGGTTATTTAACTTATATAAAGTTAATTAATAATTAATGTTTTCAGACCTTCGACACGACGATTCGTGCAAGATTCACTCAAATCTCTAAACTTTCCGCAGAAAGAGTCTGCTCTCGTTCGATTAGATTTGCCGGAGCTGATTGGTTAGTTTCTATTCTGCTAACTGATTATGAGATGGCAAAATTATACAGCTAAAATGACAAATGAATATCTTTAACAATAAACCTTTTAAGGAAAATGTATGTGTACAAAAATGGTGACTATCTCAACTTCCGCCTGAATGGAATGAAAAACAACGATGCCAAGTAATTACTTTTGTTTCGTCTGCGGAATTTTTTTTTTTTAAATTTAGGTGGTCGTGTTCCCTGTTCTATGAATTCCAGTTGATTTCTCATAATTCTGAGAAGATCATTCATAGAAGAGGAGGTGAAGAGGAGGCATGCACATTTACAAATGGTATTCAGAACTGGGGTTATCCTGAGTTCATTTCATTCAAGGCGAGCACAACCGTTTCTATTTGTGTTTACATTTGTTCATTCAGAATCTTTTCGATGAGGAGAAAGGATACGTGAAGGACGATTCGATCCTCGTTGCTGTTGTACTCAAGGCATTCCCTTCTGCACCTTCCAATTAAGCAATTCGAGTTGTTTTCTTTCGTTTTCAAATATTCCGAAGAAGTTATGTACACTCAATGTATAATACAAAATTACTCCCATTTTCACACTGTTGATATGTGTTAGAAGCTGTTAGCCTAGCTAAGAAATAATCCATTTTGCTCACTAATCGTTAATTGTTATGTTCGATGTTTCATACAGAAGTAAAGCTAGAAGAAGACAATGTGAACCGTGTGAAGTGTAAAATGTTCGAACCGTGTACATGTAAAGAGGTCATATTACCGTTGAATATCTTTTTTTTATTGAATTCATTTTTATCTAATTCATTGTGCATGTTTGCTATCCTATATGAGACACTGTCTGAGAGAACTAACCAAAATAAACTACGAACCGTACAGTGAAAAATAGAATATTCTGAAAAAAAAAATGCCCCTGGGGTAACTTTTCGCGTAGAACTCGAAAATCGACCTTAAAAAGTCGTATCTCTAAAACTAAAATTCCTATAGATGACTTCATGGTGACAGGTGAGTCATACAAGTTTCTTTGTGGGGCTTTGAATCATCCAACAAAGTATAAAATCTTTAACGAATAATGATAATTGGGGATACGATGACTTCATTTCGTTCAAGGTTATTGAATAGGGTTATATTTGACAATACATTTTGACAATATATTCGTCAGGAACTTTTTGATGAAGAGATTGGATATGTGAAGGATGATTCGATTCTCGTTGCAGTTGTGATCAAGGCATTTCCTTCCAATTAAACAATTCGAATTGTTATTATTTTCATTTTCATACATACCGAAGAAGTTCTGTTCACTCTTTCTATCATACAAAATTATCTCGAACTCACATTTTTACACTCCTTTGGAGATGCTATCGTAGCTAACCGTAATTAATTCGTTTTGCTTATAAATTGTTGTTTCTTGTTTTCTATATTCCATAAAGAAGTAAAGTTTGAAGACGACCAAACGTTTGCAAGACGGGTAGTATTCCCAACGAGTATCTCTAATTCCATAAACGATTTGTTATGAAATCAATACTGGGTTGTCGCATTTCTCCACATTAGTGAAACTACGCTTCTTTCTATTAAAACTTCTAGCTCTACGCGTGATGGAATTACATCTGGAATGTGTTTGTTCATCCATTTTTTTCTGAGTGTGTCCTCGTTAGATTGTTTTCTTATGCTTCCTTGTTGCTTCTCATATGTGCGCATCATCATATTAACATTTTTTGCTCATTATTTGAATATTTATTTTACATTCATGTGCGCGCCATGAGCTAGCCCAGTATGGACCACACAGATAATTCATTTTAGAAAAGAGAAGTAATTGTAATCTCGATTCATAGATATGGGAAAAGAAGACGTTGCTGAGGTGTTGCAATGGGTGAGGAATATTAATGCATTAGTTTGCTTATAACCCCGATCATCAAAATATATTTATTTTATCACTTTAGATGGATTTCGCAATGGGAACGAATGCTAACTTCGTCTTTTCGGTGGGAATTTTGTTCATTTTGGTTAAATCATTTTTCTTTGAGGACAAAGCCCCGGTCACTCTCAAATCAGTTCTGGCCAGAGTGAGTAAATTCAAAATAATTCGAACGGGAAAATAGTCCTTTATGTGCGTTATTACAGCTGCAACAGATCAAGGCCGAATCGGATCTCTACAAGAATGAAGTCGATCGATACAAGGTTATTCAAGTTCATTGTATCTAATTAATTAGGTTATTTTCGGAAAGAACTAGAGGTAGCGACTGCAAGTGCAAAGATCAGGGCGGAGTCGGACAAGAATGAAATTGATCGATACAAGGTATTAGCCAGATTTCTCTACTCTATCTGATAATGATATTGTGTTTTATGGCTTATATTCTTTAGAGAGAATTGGAGGCTGTTAATGCGAAATATAATGCGACGAGAGTGGAATTGGATGGATTCAAGGTTTGAACATTTATTTTTCACAGATCACGGGTTTTATTTTTCACAGTCGGAGAAGGATAAAACAATCGCTGTGTTCAAGGATGTGATCACTCTAAAGAATGCAAAGGTTTATTTAAGCTCTATCTCAAATTTTAAAATCGAATGCTATTGTTCAGATCAGGGAGTTGGAAGTCGAATTGGGAAAAGTCCGAGTCGAATCCACTATCTATCAGGTTGATTCGCAATTAAATTAGTTTAT
This sequence comes from Pristionchus arcanus, assembly GCA_900490705.1. NCBI lineage: Eukaryota > Metazoa > Nematoda > Chromadorea > Rhabditida > Neodiplogasteridae > Pristionchus > Pristionchus arcanus. The sequence continues at coordinate 98,217 of LS486561.1, forward strand.
ATTCAATTCGTGTTTTATTTTCAGAATGAGTTGAACTCGAAGATTGCAGAATTGACTGGCGTGGTTGCTGCTCAAGAGAAGGTAATACGATATCGCATTTTTTGTTGAAACATACATATACATTTGTATTCATGTGGTTAAAATAATGCATTTGTCCTGTTGTAGATTTCTGAGCTGGAAAATAAGAACAATTCTCTCATCAAGAGTTTTGAGGTGCTGGGAGAAATTAAAAATGAAGAGGTGAATATCTCAAGGTTTATCTATTGTCAAAATATGTCCATCATTCTTGAAATTGGTTTAATGATACGTCAAGAGTTCTATTTTTTAAACAATATTTGATGGCTCACGAGGAGAGATTTAGAACTTATGCTATCAATGGAGGAGCTTTTCTCAGATGGCAATTATTATTGAGTATAAATTCTGTGCTATTAAAATACAATTATAAATGGTTATTTAACGTATGCAAGAGCTTAATTAGCAATTTGTCTTTTCAGATCTTCGACACGACGATTCGTGCAAGATTCACTGAAATCTCCAAACTTTCCGCCGAAAAAGTCTACTCTCCTTCGATTAGATTTGCCGGAGCTCAGTGGTTGGTTTGCATACTACAAACTAATTATGAGACTTACACCGCTAAAGTGATCTCGTATTACCTTACAAAAAAACTTTTAAGGAAAATACATGTGTGCAAGAAAGGTGACCAACTCGAATTCTTCGTGAATGGTAAGAAAAACAACGACGACAAGTAAGTGTTGTTTGTCTGTAATTTTTTAACGATTATTCAGGTGGTCGTGTTCGGTGTTTTATGATTTCCAGCTGATTTCTCACAAATCTGAGAAGATCATTCATAGCAGAGGAGGTGGACATGCGGTTACACACACGAAAAATACTTCCAACTGGGGATTTGTCTTTATTTCGTTCAAAGTGAGAACATGTTCTGTTCACTTGCACTTTCCTAATTGGCACCCACGCCCGGACCTCTCGGATCGTCTCCTTCATTACGGGCTGTCTTTTACTATGTTATGTTGCTTAGGCATATCCTGCTTATTGTTAGTAATACACTTTCTTAGAATCATTTAATCATGGGGTCTGTAGAGATGAGCGGGACTTGATTGAAAACTAGGAAATTCCCTTTATTCGTAGAATAATTCATTCAGGATCTTTTCGATGAGGACAAAGAATACGTGAAGGATGATTCGATTCTCGTCGCTGTTGTGCTCAAAGCATTCCCTTCTTCACCTTCCAACTAAAAAATTAGAATAGCTTCCTTGCATTCTCAATTATACCGAAGAAGTTATACACCCACAATATATAATACAAAATTACTCACATTCTCACCCTACTGATCTGTTCTAGATGTTCCTTGCCAAGCTAAGAATTAATTTATTTTGTTCACTAATCGTTAATTGTTATGTTGTTTCATGCAGAATTAAAGCTATGATAGAAAAAGGCAATATGAATCGTGTACTGAATGGGGTTTTATTCCCTACAAGTGATTCCTTTTTTTATTGCATATTCTCTAACGATGAAATTTTGAAACTCGTACAAGATGGGTGTTATTCCCGATGAATATCTCAGTTTCATAATTTTTATCGAAAAATCAGCACAGCGACGGAGGGGTGATTTTGATTCCGTGAAATATATATTAATATTGAGATCGTATCAACAAGTTTTTCTCCTATATTTATTAATGCCGTGTGAAATTTACACCTCTACACATCAGAATCACTCTAAATGGGAGAGACCTTCATGTGTGATTGCGTGCTTGCCAACCTATGCGAGAGCGACAGAGATACTGTCTCGGGCAGAGACGCAGAGGGAACAAGAGCAAGCATGTCGCGTTCGCCTCCTACTCGGACTTTCAGGCGCAAAACTAGCTAGCTAGCGTAATTAAATTGTGGAAGTGCTGGCTCTTTCCAATTTTCTGATTTTTAATAAATTACTATTAACTCTTATAATTTAGTACGTCCTAGAATATTTTAGTCATTCTGCTGCCTACTGGTCCTTTTCCATATGTGCCCTTCATTTTTCTTGCGCCTACAATTTTGCTCAAATCTCGTTAGATTGTTTTTTTATGTCTCCTCCTTGTCTCTTCTCATATGTGCGCATCATCATATTAACACTTTTTTGTTCATTATTTGAATATATATTTTACATTCATGTGCGCGCCATGAGCTAGCCCAGTATCGACCTCACAGATAATTCATTCTAGAAACGAGAAGTAATTGTAATCTCGATTCATAGATATGGGAAAAGAAGACGTTACTGAGGTGTTGCAATGGGTGAGGAATATTAATGTATTAGTTTGCTTATAACCCCGATCATCAAAATATATTTATTTAATCACTTTAGATGGATCTTGCAATGGGAACGAATGCTAACTCCATATTTTCGGTGAGAATTTTGTTCATTTTGGTGAAAAGATTTTTCTTTGAGGACGAAGCCCCGGTCACTCTCAAATCTGTTCTGGCCAGAGTGAGTAAATCCAAAATAATTCGAACGGGGAAATAGTCCTTTATGTGCGTTATTACAGTTGCAACATATAAAGGCCGAATCGGATCTTAACAAAAACGAAGTCGATCGATACAAGGTTATTCAAGTTGATGGCGTCTAAATAATTAGATTTTTTTCAGAGAGAACTAGAGGTAGCGACTGCAAGTGCAAAGATTAAGGCGGAGTCGGACAAGAATGAAATTGATCGATACAAGGTATTAGCCAGATTTCTCTACCCTATCTGATAATGATATTGTGTATTATGGCTTATATTCTTTAGAGAGAACTGGAGGCTGTCAATGCGAAATATAATGCTACGAGAGTGGAATTGGATGGTTTCAAGGTTGGAACATCTATTTTTCACAGTTCACAGGTTTTATTTTTCACAGTCGGAGAAGGATAAAACAATCGCTGTGTTCAAGGATGTGTTCGCTCTCAAGAATGGAAAGGTTTATTTCAGTTCTATCTGACTTGACAAATTTTTGAAATATAATGTCATTGTTCAGATCAGGGAATTGGAAGTCGAATTGGGGAAAGTTCGAGTCGAATCCACTATCTATCAGGTTGATTCGCAAACAAATGTGAAAATATTTCATTTGTTTTTATTTTCAGAATGAATTGAGCTCGAAGATTGCTGCCGAATTGAATAGCGTAGTTACTGTTCAAGAGAAGGTAGTATGCGAAATCCATTTATTTTGTGAAACAGACTTTTAATATTTTTAAGAGAGATAATGATGGAATTTTACAGATCGGCGAAATTATAGAGATTCTTGCGAATAACGAAGAAATGAATTCGGACCTACGAAAGTCCTTGCATGCTTCGGTTACCAGCTTATGATCACATTTAGTAGTTTTAACTATATTTTTTAGATCACAAGTAATACGATTCGTGCAAGATTCACTGAGATTTCGTCGCTAAATGGCTCCTCGGTTTACTCCCAGACGGTTGAATATGATGACAATGAAGGATTCGAATGGTAAATTTGTACTGTAAACTCGTATAATCAATATAACGTTGAAGGTCGATTAGTGTACACAGGAAGAAAGGAGGATACCTTGCATTTTATCTACACGCTGACAATCTCGATGAGGAGTGTTCGCAGTCAGTTTATTGTATAGCTTGCGTCCATATAATATATATATCCCAGTTGGTCGTGCTCAGTCTTTGCCGACTTCCAGATTATTTCGCATGATTCGGAGCAGGTTCTTCATAGCCAGAAACTAGCTTCAGTATTCGATGAGAATGGGGGCGGGGGATTCGATAAATTCATCTCGTTCAAGGTTTGTGTTAGTCTTCCTTTTCGTAATAAAAACCCTTCGATTAGAATCTTCTCAATCCGGATAAAGGATATGTGAAGGATGATTCGATCATTGTTGCTGTTGTCTTCAGAGCTTACCCATCCGATTGATTTCAACTCTAATCACAAGACATTATGACCTTCTTATTTTATTTAATGTTGTTTGCTCATATGTTTCAATAAAACGGTTAATTACTTATTGATCTACCATGTTGTTATGGGTTATTTTCCCATGATTATCATGATTTTTTTTCCTCATAATATTGGTCCTTCGTTTCAGAATGAAGGTGAACCGCCTTGTCGAAGCATGTGGAAAGGTGAGAATACAATGTTTTATGGTTTTCTATAGTGTAGTTCGCTCGAGCGTTTTTCGCCAGCGGCCCATCTCATTTCATTCGCGAGCGCCGAGCGTCTCATTCTGACTCCGAACGCTCGCGAGCGAAATGAGAGGGGCCGCTCGCGAGCGACAAGGCCTCGGAATAACTACACTAGTTTTCTATATAAAGTATTTCTTAAACTTCAAAAATGACTTATGTTTTCTTTGCAGACAATCTCAGCTCAAGCCGCCATCGTGAGTCGTTCTATTCATTGCTTCCATTATAATCATTTTACTATCAGATCGATGATCTGAAGGCAGATGTCAAGAAGAAGGAGAAGGAGATCGATACGTATAAGGTCATTTGACAAGATTATGAAAGTTAATAGGTGTATCAATGGGGTGTATTGAAAGCAAATTAGCCTTTAAGATAACTATGTAATCATCCTTTAGTCTCATTTTACACAATTGTTCATGAGCCTACTTTGCTTTTATCATTTGCATTTTACAGCTGGAACTGAATAAGATCGAAGCGGAACTCAACAAGAATGAAGTCGATCGATATAAGGTTAACAAATTATCTGAAAAGTGTTTGATGGCAATTTTTTTTTATAGAACGAACTAGAGGTTGTCGCAGCGCAAGCTAAATTGAAAGCCGAGTCAGACAAGAAAGAATTCGACGGATACAAGGTGCGATATTCGATTTCTAAGCTTCCTACTTGTAAGGTAATCCTAAGAGAGAAATGGAGGCTGCTACTACCAAATTGGTCCAAGAGAATTATGGTCTTTCGACGGAGTTGGAAAAGAGCAGAGCTGCAATTGATGAATACATGGTTCGATTGTATTTTCCTGTTCCATGAGCATATTAAGTTTCGAGGTGGAGAAAGATAAATCGGCTGCTGCATTCAAGGATGTGATCATTCTTAAGAATGCAAAGGTTTCTTTCTTCACTCCTTTCTCATAATCTTAATCACAATCTCAGATCAGACAATTGGAAGTTGAACTAATGAAGGTTCAAGCTGAGTCCGATTTCCATCAAGTGAATTTATTGTTCTTGGGTTTTAATTTTTTTAATTGAAATCGAAGATTGCTGCATAAGACAACACATCCTTGACAAGTATTAATTCTAGGATAAAGTCAAATCAATGGTAGAAACTGAATCGACGAAAGCAGTTTTCGCTCTGCGACTCGAAGTAAGGAGGCTTACGTTTTTAGATATCTTAAACATTTAAATTAATTAAATATACTTAAAATATATTATTGAAACATTTTTGCAGCTGCAACAACTCAAAACTGAAGCTGAATTCAGAAAGAATGAGATAGATCGATACCAGGTAAGTGCAGATGTCATTACATAGTGAATAGGAAAAGGATTTCCAGAAAGAATTGGAAAATATGGCTACGAAATCGAAGGACGCATCGGATGACCTCAATAAAGTTCTACAAAGTGAGAGAGCAAAGGTATTCACAATTCGTATATTTAATATAATAATTATTACATATTTATAGATCAGACAATTGGAAATCGATCTTGCGAAGGTTCGAGCCGAATCCTCTGCCTATCAGGTGGTTCACTTCACTTCTCCACTTGTATGTATATTTTCTCAGGAGGATTTGAAGTCGAAGACTGCTGCGGAATCGGATACTGTTCGAAAGAGGGTAAATCATATTTTATTGCTTTTTTATAGCAATTTTTACTCGAATTTTAATTGTCACCGAATTTTTAAAAATTGTTTGTGAAAATGTATTGTGGTGGAAGGCGGTTCTAAGGATACTCAAAGAAAAAAATATTTAAGCCCTCTTCCCAAATAATCTGTTCTCATTTCTCTTTCCCTCGAGCATTTTGATTCTTCAGTAAACAGTCGAATTACAGGTTGCTGATCAGAGCAATTTGATTTTTTCACTCTGCAAGAATAATGAGGTATTAAAATAACCGACTGATTTTGCAATGCCTTTCTTTTAGACGCTCTCAAAGTCCGTAGCAGCGCTGGGAGAAATGAAAAAGGAGAATGAGCAGGTCAGACAGTTTCTCATTGTTTATTGCCAAAATATCTACTGATTTCAAAAATAAGTCTCAATTTCAGTTTTCAACGAGGTCAATTAATCTTCTAAACTCTATCCGCGATAATAATCAGGTTTTTTATTCTTGGCAATGGGATTGGGAAGGATTATAAATTCAGACAGTAATCAGTGCGAGATTCTCTGAAATCTCCAAACTTTCCGCCAATAATATCTACTCTACGCCAACAACATTTGCTGGAGTTCAGTGGTTAGACATTTTTCTGCATAGTGACTATCACACGGGAAAATGCTCATAGCAAAAGTTATCTCATATTATTTTACAATATACTTTTGCAGGAAAATTAGTATATGCAAGAATGGTGAATATCTCCGTTTTTTCGTGAAAGGAGAGAAAAACTACGATTATACGTGGGGTTTTTTATATGCAAGAAATATATTCGCGATTTTTAGATGGTCCTGCTCGGTATTCACTGAATTCCAGCTGACCTCTCATAAGTCCCCGGAGACTATTTTTCGTCAAGGTGGAGGGGAGGCGAATGTATTCGGGTGGGCGAAGTCCTGGGGACACGATAAGTTCATTTCGTTCAAGGTGGGAATATTTTGTTATATTTGATACTATATTTATCCATTCAGGAACTTTTCGATGAGAAGAATGGATACGTGAAGGATAATTCGATTCTTGTTGCTGTTGTACTCAAGGCATTCCCTTCCAATTAAGCGATTTGAACTCGATCTATTTTATATACAGAATAGTATTGTATTTTCATGTATACGAAAACCATTTATGCTTGTTGCCTTGACTTCTTGTTTGCCTAGTTATGATATATTATTTTTTATCGATGTGCGATATATACGTTTTATGTAAACAACAGTAAAGTTAGATGAGTACAATACGAAACATTGTTCTGGATGGGTTATATTCCCGATGCATATCTTGATTTTATAACACTAATAATATATTCTCAATTTTTCAAAAATTACTGAACTGTGACATTTTGAGAAAGCATTGATCCCAATTTCAGTTACGAGTAGCTCTATTCACAGAAATGGCAAAAGAAGACGTTGCTGAGGTGTTGCAATGGGTGAGGAATATTTGATTGATAACGATGCCCCATCTCCGAAAGATGTGAATTTATTCACTTCAGATGGAACTCGCAATGGGAACGAATGCTAACTCCGTTTTCTCGGTGGGACTTATTTTCATTACTCTCGATAATGTTCTCAAAACATTTCTTTTTAGAACGAAACCCCGGTCACTATCAAATCAGTCCTGGCTAGAGTGAGTAGACTCAAAATAATTATAATTGAAGTAAATGAAAAATAAAGTGCGAATTACAGCTGCAACATCTCAAGGCCGAATCGGATCTCAACAAGAATGAAGCCGATCGATACAAGGTAGTGTTGTTGAATCGTACAGAACTCAATTTTGAATGGGACATCATGAATGAACGGGGACATTTACGAATGTCTAGTTCGGACAGGCTGGTCCCATTTAACATTTATTTGGGCGTTGGCGTCCGTTCTTACAAAGTATTAAGAGGAATAGATAAGTGATATTTACGGTGTCAGACTGTACTGTGTTGTATACATGTTCTGTTCAGAGAGAACTTGACGCTGCCAATGCGAAATTTGAGGCGACAATATTGGAAATGGATGGATATAAGGTATTACCATGTTGTTTTACTAACAACAATTCATAAATTAAAAACAGTTGGAGAAAGATCGAACGACTGCTTCATTCAAGGATGTGCTCACTCTCAAGAATGCAAAGGTTTATTTCTTTCCTATCTGCCGATGCACGGGGATAATTATAGAACACATACGTTAGAACTGTGAATTTTTGGAACTCATTTACAGCTTTAATACGTGTCTTATATATTTTATTTATTTCCCATAGCCACATTGCCGTATACAATAATGATTGTGTGGTCATAAGAAACTATTCCAGAAAGAAGTATCCGGGATAAATTGCTCTAGAACCCTTTTTTTAGAGTACATCGTGAAAAATGATCTAAAAATACTGTTCAGATCAGACAATTGGAATTGGAATTGGAGAAAGTTCGTACCGAATCCGCGGTCTATCAGGTTGACTCACAATTATGAAAAATATTTTATGTGTGATTTATTTTCAGAATGAGTTGAACTCGAAGATTGCGGCTGAATCGAATGCCGTAGTTGCTGTTCAAGAGACGGTAATAACTTATGACTAATAAGAAATCATATTTTTGTGAATTATACGACGTGTACATTTTAAATAGGCGTTATATTGCAGATCGGCGAAATTAAGCAGATTCTGGTGAAAAACAAAGAAGGAAATTCGGATCTACGCGATTTCATACATGCTTCTGTTAGAATTTCTTTATACGTATGCTTATTTTATTTACAACAACTGTTTAGTCCACTGGAATAACGATTCGTGCGAGATTCACTGATATTTCGAAGCTCAATGGCTCGCCTGTTTACTCTCAGTCGGTTGAATATGAAGGATTCGAATGGTAAAACTGTACTATTTTCTCGAATAATCAATGTTTCTTTGAAGGTCGATTGATCTGCAGAGGGAGAAAGGAGACAATCTTGGATTCTATCTCGCCAGCGACCCTGTAGAGGAGAGACGTTTGAAGTAAGTTTATAACATATTTATTGTTGATATTTTTTATATCCCAGGTGGTCGTGTTCAGTGTTCGCTGACTTCCAGATTATTTCTCCCGATTCGGAGAAGGTTCTTCATAGGGGGAAATATGTTTCTGTGTTTGATGAGAATGGGGGCGGGGGATTCGATAAATTCATCTCGTTCAAGGTTTGTGTTAGTCTTCCTTTTCGTAATAAAAACCCTTCGATTAGAATCTTCTCAATCCGGATAAAGGATACGTGAAGGATGATTCGATCATTGTTGCTGTTGTCTTCAGAGCTTACCCAACCGATTGATATAAACTCTAATCACAGGACGTTATGACTTTCTTATTTTATTTAATGTTGTTTGCTCTTATGTTTCAATAAAACGGTTAATTACTCATTGGTCTACCATGTTGTTATGGGTTATTTTCCCATGATTACCATGATTTTGCATCTCCTCATAATATTGGTCCTTTTGTTTCAGAATGAAGGTGAACCGCCTTGTCGAAGCATGTGGAAAGGTAAGATTTCAATGTTTTATGTCTTTCTAAATAAACTATTTTTAAGTTCTAAAATCACTAATGTTTTCTTTGCAGACAATCTCAGCTCAAGCCGCCATCGTGAGTTATTCAAATCGTGGTTCTATTTCTTATCACTTCACTCTCAGATCGATGATTTGAAGACAGACGTTAAGAAGAAAGAGAAGGAAATCGATAAGTATAAGGTCGCTTGACAAGATTATGAAAGTTAATAGGTGTATCAACATAGTGTAGTGAAAGCAAACTAGCCTTTAAGATAACTATGTAATCATCCGTTAGTCTCATTCTACACAATTGTTTATGAGCCTGCCTTGCCTTTATCATTTGTATTTTACAGCTGGAACTGAATAAGATCGAAGCGGAACTCAACAAGAATGAAGCCGATCGATATAAGGTGCAAAAATTAAGGAGTGCTTACATTTACCACAATTTATTTATAGAACGAACTAGAGGCTGTTACTGCGCAAGCTAAATTGAAGGCCGAGTCAGACAAGAAAGAGATGGACGAATACAAGGTAGGTACAATCTTCTATTTCTGAGAATCCTAATTGAAATGATAACCTCAGAGAGAAATGGAAGGAGCGGCTGCCAAATTGATCCAAGAGAATTATGGTCTTTCGATGGAATTGGAAAAAACGAGAGCTGCGAACGATGAATATAAGGTTCGATTGCATTTTCAGGGAAATGTTCCACGAGGATATGTTTTCAGATGGAGAAAGATAAATCGGCAGCTACATTCAAGGATGTGATCACTCTTAAGAATGCAAAAGTTTGTTTCTTCATTCCTTTCTCGTTATATTAATCACAATTTCAGATAAGACAATTGGAAGTTGAATTGGTGAAGGTTCAAGCTGAGTCCGATTTCCATCAGGTGAATTTGTTTTATTGTTTTTAATTAAAATAATTCGAAGATAGCTGCAGAAGAAAACAAATCGTTGACAAGTATAAATTCTAGGAGAAGGTCAAATCAATGGTAGAGGGTGAATCGACGAGTGCAGTTTCAGCTCTGCGTCTTGAAGTAAGGAAGTTGAAGTATTTGACCATTGGTTAATGATCAATATCTAGAATATCTAGAACCATATCTAGAAATATTGCTAGTCAATTAAGTTTTCAGCTGCTGCAATTCAAAACCGAATCTGAGTTCAGAAAGAAAGAGATAGATCGATACAAGGTAAGCAGGATATTTCGTCGAATTAGTCAAAAAGAAAAGAGTTTAGATAGAGTTGAATGATATGGCAACGAAATCGAAGGCAGAATCAGACGAGCTCAACAAATGTCTGAAAACTGAGACCGCAAAGGTTGGTTACTCTTTTTTAGTTGTTGATCACGTGTTTATCATTACAGAGCAAACGATTAGAAATCGATCTGGCGAAAGTTCGTGCCGAATCCGTTGTCTATCTGGTAATTAACTACTTCCATATTTATTCACTTGCGGTCTTCTTTCTCAGAACGAGTTGAAGTCGAAGGTTGCTGCGGAATCGAGTAGCGTCATTTCTGTTTAAAAGAAGGTAACAATCAATCACCGTCCCGTCTTTCGCATCTTCAACAAACAATATACTACCATACAGATCGACAATGTCGAGAAAATACTCAAGCAATAAGGAGATGATAATGTTGGTCTTCGAGGATTCATAGTCGCTTCGGTTAGTGGCCGTCTTATTTTGTTTTTAAAATCTCTTCAAACGAACCAAATGGAGAAAAGTCAACATATAAAGTCCTCTATACGCCTTTTGTTTTTACAAACTGTGTTTTAGGAAGCGGAACAGAAGAAAATGGTTGAGAAACTTGAGAAGATGAATCTCGACCTGAATTGCCACTTCAAGGAAGTTAGAACCGATTGTTTTGTGAATATATGTATTATAACTTCACCCGCCTTTCAAAAATGCCGAATTTTCAGGTCAATAAAGCGTTCATTCGTGCGAGGTTCACGGAGATCTCGAAACTCACTGCGAAGTGCATTTACTCTCAGTCGGTGAAGGCAGCTGGAATGGACTGGTTAAGTAATCGCACAATTAAATATGATTTGTGCGATTTTTTTTCAGGGCGATCATTGTTTGCGCTAAGGAAGTTGACTCGACGAAACACCTTGGTGCCTTTTTGCAGATTACTTCCAAGCCTATTCCTCAGTTTGTTTTTATTGTAATTTTTAAATCTTGAAAATATCATTCATAGTATATTAGATAATATATATTTATAATAAATATAAATATAATATATGAAAATAATATTGAAAATTCCGACATCTATAATGGGTTTTGTTGTCATCTAGGTCGTGGTCATGCTCTGTTTTCTCTACGACGAAGTTGATTCGTCAGAAAACCGGAGGGTCATCGAGAAATATTGCAATGAAAAAAATACGATGGAATTATATTCGACTCTAAAAATTCTGGTTGGGGCCATGACGATATAATATCATTCCAGGTTATGTGATTTTTTAAACAGTATTGAATTTATTAGTTTTTTTGTTTGTTCATATAATATATTGCATATATAATATATTGCAATAACCAATTAATCATCCAGAATTTTGGGTTACTGTTTATTTTTATAGAGAATGTATATTGATTTTTTAAACATAAATTTAGGATCTCCTTAATCCGGCAAATGACTATGTCAAGGATGACTCGATCATCATGGAAATCGATCTCAAGGTTTATCCCGTCAAGTAATTCGATTTCTGCATTTCTTCGTTGTTGTGTTTCATCTTCCTTTGATATTGTTGATTTCGTTGTTATTCCTGTCTAATCCGTGTTGTTTTCATTCCCCAATTTGTGCCTACATTTTGATAAAGTTGTTTCATTCATATGTTGGTGTTGTATCCAATGATGGGTTTGTTACCCAAAAATATTTTGATCCGAAACATTTGGTCCTATCTTGCTATGGGTTATTTTCCCTTGATTATCACGACTTTCGTACAACCTCCTTTTCTATCATCTGCGTTCCAGAATGAATGTGAACGGAATTGTCGAAGCATGTGGAAAGGTGAATTTCAATGTTTAGCGTTCCTAAAATACATTTAAAAGTTTTCTTTCCAGACAATCTCAGCTCAAGCCGCCATCGTGAGTCGTTTCAATTCACTGTTTTCATTATATATCGGATTTCCTGTAAGAGTGTAGGAAAAAGAGCTCTCTTTTCCACTAGGAAAAAACTTTGGGTCTCCGATTTCGATGAAAGTTGGTTGGTAGGTACCCTTGGGGTCAGGACAAGGTTCATCTACTTGGTTTGGTCAATTATCGATTTTATCGATTTTATGGCCCCAAAACTTTAAATGGCCATAACTACCTTCATTTTTATCGCACAGCGAGCTAAAATATACCATTGAATTGCTTTCGGAATTCTCTACAAGCAAGTCGAAGTGGTACAATGCGAAAAAAGTTGATCTTCCGCCTCAAAAATCGATAAAACCGTTTTTTCGACCATAAATCAATGTTTTTCTCGAAAATTTCCCGAAAAGGCAAAACGTTTTTTTGCCTTAAAAGTTTCCCCATAACCATTCTGAAGTCCCTACATAGTTGGTTTTAGATATCTCTGTCCCCCGGAATGCGTTTACTAGTAGAGCCTTGACATAGCCGTTTATATCCCTCTTTTTCGTTTTTTGGTAATAACTTCCTTCAAAATGGTGCTACCAGGATTTTTAAAAAAGCAAAACATAGCTCTCAACGAGACGAAAAATATTGTCTTTGTGAGAAAAACCTCTAGGACCACCCATTTTCAAGATATTTTAGAAAAACGAACTTTGAGCGGTGTGTGTTGGCGGGAAATCGCTCTTCGCGGTATCGGAGGCATGACAGAACCGCAACGACAAAAGCGCAAACGACATTTGCGCAAAAGCAGAAGCGCCAACGACAGAAGCGCAAATCAGCAAAACGCGAATCACATGGGCGCTAGTGATTTTTGATTCGACTTAAGCTGTTAATTTGGTTGCACTGATCACAATTTTTCTAAAATATCTTGCAAATGGGTGGTCCTAGAGGTTTATCTCACAAAGAAAATATTTTTCGTCTCGTTGAGAGCTATGTTTTGCTTTTTTTAAAATCCTGGTAGCACCATTTTGAAGGAAGTTATGACCAAAAAACGAAAAGGAGGGATATACACGGCTATGTCCGGGCTCTCCTAGTAAACTCATTCCGGGGGACAGAGATATCGAAAACCAACTATGTAGGGACTTCAGAATGGTTATGGGGAAACTTTTAAGGCAAAATAACGTTTTGCCTTTTCGGGAAATTTTCGAGAAAAACATTGATTTATGGTCGAAAAAACGGTTTTATCGATTTTTGAGGCGGAAGATCAACTTTTTTCGCATTGTACCACTTCGACTTGCTTGTAGAGAATCCCGAGAGCAATTCAATGGTATATTTTAGATCGCTGTGCGATGAAAATGAAGGTAGTTATGGCCATTTAAAGTTTTGGGGCCAAAAAATCGATAAAATCGATAATTGACCAGACCAAGTAGATGAACCTTTTCCTGACCCCCAAGGGTACCTACCAACCAACTTTCATCGAAATCGGAGACCCAAAGTTTTTTCCTAGTGGGCGGCATTCCTACACTCTTACAGGAAATCCGATATAATCATTTTACTATCAGATCGATGATCTGAAGGCAGACGTTAAGAAGAAGGAGAAGGAGATCGATAAGTATAAGGTCATTTGACTAATTTGTAAATTAGACGGTTATCTAAAAGTCGGATATTGTGTCATGTAGACTTTCACATACAAGAACATTTGTAAATATTAAGAATATTTTTTTACTTCTTCTAAGTTATAATTCAACAAAATGAAAAGGCGATTAGCAATAGTGGCATCTCTTATTTACATTATTATTATTATTATTAATTTCAAGTTGCAGCTGGAACTGCGTAAGATCGAAACGGATCTCAACAAGAACGAAGCCGATCGATACAAAGTGAGAAAAATATGAAAAACAATTGTTGTTTTCATCTCTAACATAATATTTATCAACAGACCGAACTAGAGGCTGTCACTGCGCAAGCTAAATTGAAGGCCGAGTCAGACAAGAAAGAAATGGACGGATACAAGGTACGATATTTGATTCTAAGCTTCCTAATTGAAAAGATAATCCTCAGAGAGAAATGGAAGGAGCGGCTGCCAAATTGGTTCAAGAGAATTATGGTCTTTCGATGGAGTTGGAAAAGAGCAGAGCTGCAATCGATGAATACAAGGTTCGATTTAATTTTTCAGGGAAACGTTTCACGAGGATTTCAGATAGAGAAAGATAAATCGGCAGCTACATTCAAGGATGTCATCACTCTTAAGAATGCAAAGGTAAACATTTCATCTAGTTAGTGTTTCCAGAATTGGATTTCAACACTAATCATCATTATGTAATTACAATTTTCTCAGATCAGACAATTGGAAGTTGAAATGATCAAGATTCGAGTTGAGTCCGATTTCCATCAGGTGGTTTTTTTCTTCAATTTGACTAAAAAATTAAATGTGAATATGTGAAAAATGTAAAATGTGATTGTTACGAAATCTCGAATACAATATTTGACAATTGACAATTCTAGAAGAAAGTACAATCAATGGTAGATGCTGAATCGACAAATGGAGCTGCTGCTTTGCAATTCAAAGTGAGGAGCAAAAGTGAATGATTGAGAAATATGCTATGATATATTTTCACAGCTGCAGCAGCTGACTGCTGAATCGGAGTTCAGAAAGAATGAGATTGATCGATATAAAGTAAGTAGACGTTTTTCATTTCATTATTTACGGGGTGAAACTATTTTCAGGCAATGACTAAGAAGTTGACGACTGAATCTAACGAGCTCAATAAAGAACTACAAGCTGAGAGAGCAATGGTTTGCTCTTCGGTTATTTTTTTCAAAACAAGCAATTTTCAGATTAGACAATTGGAAATCGAACTGGCGAAAGTTGGGGCCGAATCCGCTGTATATCAGGTGGTTTACTGAATTCTTTATTTCAGTAGATAATCCACAAATTGTGGCGGGTTGTAAACAAAATTGAAATTAATTTATTTTAGGAAAAAGTCAAATCGATGGTAGCGGCTGAATTGACAAACGGAGTAGCCGCTTTGCAAATCAAAGTATGATGATTTAAATATATTTTTGCAACGTGAGTGATTTGAAGCTGCAGCGACTCACCACTGAATCGGAGTTCAGAAAGAATGAGATTGATCGGTGCAAGGTGAGTAGAAGATTTAAATAAATCTTGTGAAGAGAAGAGTTTATTCAGAAAGAATTGACCGACACGACAGCAAAGTCGAAGACCGTATCTAGTGATCTTCATAAATCTCTGAAAGCAGATAGAGCAAAGGTGTTTTCATTATGAATGGGGTTTCAAAGTAATTTCGTGTGTGTAGATCAGACAATTGGAAATCGATTTGGCGAATGCTCGAGCCCAATCTGCTGTATATCAGGTGGGCTACTTCACTATCTCATTTACTCAACGTTTATATTTATTTTCACAGACGGAGCTGAATTCGAAGATTGCTACGGAATCATATGACATGGTTTCCTTTCAATCGAAGGTAATATTCAATCATCTTTTTTCATGTGTCCAGACTACATTCATGTTCTTTCATGTATAAAAACAATATTTTAAGACTCCGTTCTCCTAGCAATATAGTACTTTATATAAACTTTGCAGATAGGCAATGTCGAGAAAATGCTCAAGAAAAAAGGAGACGATAATGCCGGTCTGCGAGGCCTAATAATTGCTTCAGTTAGTTGCCTTTTCTTTATTAGGTTTAATTACCTATAAAACGAATTATTGTGATAACAGTTGTAAACTCTGTGGTTTATTGAGCATTCCCCTTGTTATGCGGTATAGGCAGTATAAGCTTATAATCATTTATTGGATAACGGGGTAAGCGGGTCCTGGGAAACAGTCGTCGTCTTCTTCGTGGTATGATCCTTGAAGGATAGCCAGGTATGACGGGTTACGGTAGGGCCTTGTCTAGCCGTGGGGCCTTGACTAGAGAGAGGTCATACTACCATGAGGGTAGTTCGGGGCATCGGGGTACGGTCTGCTTGAGCTACACCATGAGGATGTGAGAGAGCTCCGGAGAGACCGACCTGCCCTGAGACCGGACAACGCCGAATGAACCGGAGATGGTCTGAGACCATCTATTTTATAGGAGAGAGGGAGAAGTGTAAATGAGATAATCCTTTTGTGCGTACATTCAGAGTGTACGTAATTGAATGCAATTAAGTTACCCGGGTTACAACTATAACTGGAGCCTTTGCAATGCTTCTCTTTTTTTTTGGAAAAATACTAGAGTTTGAAAGATAAAGAACTAGTTCCTTCATTCCTCAATTTTACAAGTTGTTTAGCGGCGAAGGAACTACTTCCATTGCAAAACAACTAGTTCCTTCAATTTCATTCCGCTCTCGCTCTCACTCCAACTCGGCCGCTCGCTCTTCTCGCTCACTCTTTTCTCTCAAAAATCTAGTTCCTTTCAGTGCTCAAAGGAACTGATAAACAACGAGTGAACTAGTTCCTTCGAAATGAAAGGAACTAGTTCCTAGTTGCATAACTCGTTGACTTTCAAAGTCTATTGATGACATCGATTGTTTTAGAACGCGGAACAGAAGAAAATGGTTGAGAAATTGGAGACGATTAATCTCGAACTGAGCAGCCACTTCAATGAAGTTAGTACTGATTGTTCTGCAAATATATTTATTAATTTCCAACAACATTAATATGCTCTAAAATTCAATTGAATGAAAAATCTTGCGCATACATCCAGAATTTTTGAGACCAGTGATGCTACCATACGTGCGAGATTCAATGATATTTCGAAGCTGAACGGAGAATACGTCTATTCTCAGCCGAGCAGATATTGTGGAATCGACTGGTTTTTCTCCATTTTTTCTTACTGTAAATGAATGTCAATATGTAGGTCGATTGGACTGCGCAGGCCTAAAGACCATCTCGAATTTCATTTCCGTGGAAATAAGCCTGGAAAGTAAGTATTTATATTACATTAATATTATTGGTGTTTTTACTGTGAGCACTTTTATTAACTTATTTACAAAAGTATTCTCAGGTGGTCATGCTCAGTTTTCGCTAAACTTAAATTGATTTCTCATAAGTCTGAGGATACCATGCATTGTATGGATCTAAATTCCGTGTTCAAGAATGCTGAGTACCCTATTTGGGGATTTGAGAAGTTCATTCCATTCAAGGTTTGAACGATTTAAAAAAAACAACATAATTCTTTATATAAAAGGATCTCGACGAGAAAGGATATGTGAAGGACGATTCGATCATCACGGCTGTCAGTTTCAGAGCTTTCCCTTCTAATTAATTTAATTTCTAATCATATGCTATCCACTCACCCCATGTGTTAATGCTACCTATGTTATTTCACACGTTGTTATCTCCGTTGAAGTTGTTGTTATTCGTTTTCATAAGTTCATGTTAATCGGCGATAATAACGTTGCTTCGGAATAAGCATTCGATTCAATTAAAAGCTTTCCCTACTAATTAAGCACTCTATAAAATGATCTGAGTTATCTGAGATGTCACTCTACTCGTTGTTACGGCCAGAATGGATCTGTATCGCCTAGTCTAAAACAGACCAGCTGTAATATAATGATGCAAAGTATGACATTTATACTGCTTAGGCTTAGTACTTCTCGCTTAGACTACTAGAAACTGCTAAATAGGAGCGAAAGTAGGGAAAATGGTGACCCTTATTATTCCCATTGTGGTCTTCTGAAGCAGTGCCTCCCCCCTCTATGTCTCTAATTATGGAATGTCTTCGAATGAACTCGTTGAAGCGCTGGGTAAGGTAATCACTTTTTGGTTAATTTCAAACTTTTGTGTTTTTATTCATGAATAAGTTCTGGTAATAATATTTATGTTCGCTTTGCAGACAATCTCGACTCAAGCTGCCATCGTGAGTTAATTTAATCTCACTCCCAGCATTATTTTTTCTATTGATTCGTGAACTGATCGATGATCTGAAGGCAGAATTGAAGGAGAATATGAAATATATCGAGACGAATAAGGTATTACAACTTAAACTCATATTATCTTTGAATAGTCTTTTCAAGGAGAACTAATGTGCGCAAGAATTGTGATTATCTTGAACTTCGCGTGAATGGAAATAATATCAACGATGCCAAGTGAGATTGATCTACTAGAAATATATTTCCTATTTTTTCTCGGTGGCCGTGTTCGGCGTTCAGTGAATTTCAGCTGATCTCGCACAAGTCAGATGGTATCATTTTAAGCAGAGGAGGTGGGGAAAGAGCGGATGTGTTCACATGCGCTCCATTGCGGCCAGGCAGAGGCATTGGATACTATAACTTCATTTCGTTCAAGGTGAGAGCATGATTTAAGGGCTCAGTCCGGGAATTTCAACATAGAGACCCGGAGAAGGGCTGCGACCGAGAAATTCGAAAACTGGTCATGATTCTGCATCGACGATTACCTCCCATTACAGCAAAAAAAAGTTTAGAATGAATTCGAAATTTTACTTTGCGGTCCCTTTACCGATCATGGTGTTCCTTTTGCAACTACGAATGTACATTCAGGATCTTTTCGATGAGGGGAAAGGATACGTGAAGGATGATTCGATCCTCGTTGCTGTTGTACTCAAGGCATTCCCTTCCAATTAAGCGATTTGAACTCGATTCATTTAATATATACACAATTTCATAGTTTTTTTTTCATAACAAAACCGTTGATGTTTGATCTACTGGCCTCATATTTTAAACAAATTGCCTATTCAAGAAATATTTTTGCTTATCTATGTTATATTGTTTGTACGGAAATATGTAATGTGAATTAATTCTCACATTTAAGAAGATTCTTACTTGTTCCACTTGTTTACTACATGTTTCTTTACTACAATAAAATAGTTGATTACGTATTGGTCCTATCTTGCTATGGGTTATTTTCCCTTGATTATCACGACTTTCGTACCACCTCCTTTTAAATCACCTTCGTTCCAGAATGAATGTGAACGGAATTGTCGAAGCATGTGGAAAGGTGAATTTTCAATTTTTGTCTTAACTTCATTTAATAAATTTGAAAATCAATCTTATTTATAAATGGTTTCTTTGCAGACAATCTCTGCTCAAGCCGCCATCGTGAGTCGATCTATTCACAGTTTCCATTATAATAATTTTACTATTAGATCGATGATCTGAAGGCAGACGTTAAGAAGAAGGAGAAGGAGATCGATAAGTATAAGGTCATTTTTCAAGTTTGTGACAAGACGGTTATCTAAAAGTCCGATATTGAAGACTTTAGTATACAAGAGCATTTGTAAATGTTAAGAGTATTTTTTCAGTTTTAATTCAATAAACTACAAAAGCGATACGCAATAGTCCATGAGGGTGGTAGCTTCTTATTAAGTTTAAGTTACAGCTGGAACTGCGTAAGATCGAAACGGATCTCAACAAGAACGATGTGGATCGATACAAGGTGGGCAGATTGAGGAAACAAGTGTTGTTTTCATTTTTAAAATAATATTAATCGACAGAATGAACTAAAAGCTGTCACTGCGCAAGCTAAATTGAAGGCCGAGTCAGACAAGAACGAAATGGACGGATACAAGGTAAGATTTTCCATTTCTTAATATTAGCTTCCTAATTGAAAAGATAATCCCTAGAGAGAAATGGAAGGAGCGGCTGCCAAATTGATTCAAGAGAATTATGGTCTTTCGATGGAGTTGGAAAAGACCAGAGCTGCAATCGATGAATACAAGGTTCGATTATTTCTTTCACATGTAAATTTTTTTTTAAAATCTCGAGTTCAGGTGGAGAGAGATAAATCGGCTGCCGCATTCAAGGATGTGATCACTCTTAAGAATGCAAAGGTTTTTTTCGTAATTTATTTTTGATTATGCAAATGAAGATATTCTCAGATCAGACAATTGGAAGTCGAACTAGCGAAGGTTCGGGCCGAATCCGATGTTTATCAGGTGGTTCACTATCTTTCCTTACGATAATCAATATTTTCTCAGAAAGGTTTGAATTCGAAGATTGCTGCGGAATCGAATAGCGTCGTTGCTGTTCAAAAGAAGGTACTTAATTGTAGTAGTACTACTAATTTTTAATGACAAAACACAATTTCTGTGATTGTTTTACGTTCATTAAGCTTCAATTATATAATAAATACTTCATTTTAAACGCGATCATAGTTTATTCGCAATTTTGTTACGCGCGGAACGATAAACAACTTTGCGTCAAAATGTGATATATCTTCACTTTTTCTTAGATATGGTTTGTTGGAGGATTTCGTTATTCCTCCATTCCTGTTGTTATTCCTGTTGGAGGAGTATAAGTCGCCAAAATATTATTCCTCCCTAAAAAAGTTTGTGCATTATTAAAGAGATTGCGCGTCTCGGGTGTAAATGCCGAGGAAGGCATGCAACAATACCGTAATCAAGTTTAAAAGGAACTTCTTCGGTTGTTAGCCTAGGCAACAACTGCTCTGATGCGGAAGAGATCGGGATTGAGAAAGACAGGAAGGGAAAATGGAACTTCTTCGTTTTTTGGCCCATGCAACAACCGCTCCTAATGTGGAAGGGGTGGTGAATGAGAATGGTAGGGAGGGAATACTCTGCGCGAAAAGTCTGGGCCAAAAATTGAAAAAAAATTCCGTTTAAAAAATTGTTGCGCAGGGGAAGTTCCGTGTTGTGCTTTGTGAATTAAACGGAGAATGGACCAGCGCTGCTCCCTTCTCACCTATTAGAACCAGCTGAAGGCGGTGTAGATTCGGCTTACAATTATAACATAATTCAGTAGTTCGTTACAAAAACTGTTCAGATCGACAATGTTGAGAAAATGCTCAAGAAAAAAGGAGATGATAATGCTGTTCTACGAGGCCTCATAAAAGCTTCAGTTAGTTGCCATTTCATTTCTTATTTGACTATTTGCTCATCGATTTTTACTGAAAATGAGCCATTCGCTTGCCGTTTTCCACCAGCACTTTCCCATCCATTACTTTTCCACAAGGTCACATTGTTCGAAAAACAATGGTAAATGCATCATATTTTTGGCACCTAGGTGCCCGGCACTAAATAATTGCATTTGCGACACGTTTGCGACAAGAAACGGCAAATAAAACAACCTCTAACAATAAACATTTGACATTTTTTTCATACTTTTCGATCATTGTTATGCCAGAATGTGTAAAGCATATTTAATTAAAATTTTATTTTTTTTCAGGAAGAGGGACAGAAGAATCTGGTTGAGAAATTGGAGAAGATGAATCTCGATCCGAATTGTCGCACCAATGTAGTTAATATTAGATTTTATGCATATGTTACCCATCCCCTTAGAAAAAAAAATCAGCAAAAAAACCTACAGTAAAAATATGTCATTCGTACGTACGAGGATCACGGAAAGCTTACTGACTCTCTTACTGATGCATAAGCCTACTGAATCAACTTATACTTCAAAATCAATTTTTTTTCAGGCCTCCGATGCAACATTTCGTGCGAGATTTACGGAAATCTCAAAGCTTACTTCGGAGAACACTTTCTCGAGCATGAACATAATGGCTGGGTTCGATTGGTGAGCCCAATTAACCTCCTTTTATATCATGATTGTTTTGTAGGGCCATTGCTGTGCGTAGCCATATGAAGGAGTCTACGAAATATTTCTCGGCATATTTATACGTATTCTCTGTTCCTCAGTGAGAAATCATTTTACTCACTCAGAACTGAGAACTCACTCGCACTCGAACTCGAGAACGCACTGAATATGAGAACTCTCACTGAGAAATCATTTTATTAATTCATGAGTATAGGTGTCTCATAGGTTTCGATCATAGGTGTCTCGAATAAAGTATGTTCAGATCGTGGTCTTGCACTGCATTCTTTACGATCAAGTTGGTTCGACAGGGCGTCAAAGGAGAGCCTATGGCGCATACTGCAGAAGTAGTTTTCCAATCGAAGAATACTTCATGGGGATGGGCTCCCTTTATCACTTTCGAGGTTTGCTTCAATGTTTATCTCATTGTGTAAAACGAACGAGTAGTCCGAATGTAACCCAATCAACATAATTTTTAAACTCGGCTCCATTCTGCCAAGAGTTTTCCAAATTAAAAAAAATAAACAAAATTAATAAGAATTTTTTCTTCTTCTAGGAACTTCTACGTCCTTCCAACGGCTACGTGAAGGATGATTCGATCATCATGGAGGCCGATCTTAAGATCTATCCTGTCTAGTTACTCGATTTTCAATATTCCCTCTTTGTTGTATTTCATCTCCCACTGATGTTGTTGATTTCGTTGTTATTCCTGACTAATCCGTGTTGTTTTCATTCTCCATTTTGTGCTTACATTTTGATAAAGTAGTTTCATTCGTATTTTGGTGTTGTGCCTAATCTTGGGTTAGCTTCCCATAATTTTCTTGATCCTAAAACTAGGCTACGGTCATATTGGGATCGTTCAGAATGGCGAAAGCTACCGTGAATGAGCTGGTGGAGGCATTTGGAAAGGTAGGTTTTGGCGTGGATGATATATAATCATTTAATGTAGGTAAAGATGGATTTGTAATTACAGGCGTTTTCTGATCGCGAGAAAGATCTCTCCATTCGTATTTTTGAGCCATATCATTGGTCTGACATCAATTGTAAGCGAGAAAGTTCGCAGATCCAGACTCAGAAGGATGAACTGGAGAAGAAGGATAAGGAGGTAGAGAAATACAAGGCAAGAACTTTAAAAATATGTTTTTATTTGCTACAATTTAGATCGATGTGACTGAGAATTCGAAGGTGATGGCACTGAGGAATGCAAAGGCAAGTTATTGAATGTATAAAAATAATCGGAATAATATTTAGATACTGATAATATCGAAGTAACCGATTTGTTTTTTTTTTCGAACATTGTTTTCTGTTCGATTACGATTCAACGAATACAAAATGATTAGGGAATTTTCCAGATTGCTGAACTGGAGAAGGAACTGAATAATTTGAAGAACGCTCATGAGAATGAGAGGAAACAGATTGAACCTCTCTCCAATGTGAGTATTCTAGGAAAAATAACCAGTTCAATATTCCCTTTTAGATTCACTCTTCTGTCATTCATGCGAGATTCACGAACATCGCCAAAATGATTTCTTCTTCTACATCGGCCTGGACTACGATCGATGGTAGAAAATGGTTAGTTCACAAAATATGGCAAATAATATGAAAGAGTTTACATTTAAGGGCGATCCGTATCGAGAAGGGCAAAGAATTTCTCGATGCTTATCTTGAAATGGAGTTCGATTATTAGTTTGTTACATTTCATACACCTTATTGTTAGGATATGTATACAATGCAGCAACCGCTCAAAGACTGTATCTGTTCAATGCCATGTCTATCTGATCTCCCATAATTCTTCGAAAATCGTTCATAAATGTGAAGTTAATGGATTCTATCTTATCAATTATGAGAAGAAGTCACAGGGATACAGATTGATCTCGATCAATGTTTGTTGTATTCTATTAATGTTACGAAATTCATCTATTTTAGGATCTTTTCGATGAGGGAAAGGGATACGTGAAGGACGATTCGATCAATATCGCTATTGAATTCACGGCTTTCCCTACTAATTGAGCACTCCCTAATCTCAGTCATCTGAGATGTCACGCTACTCGTTGCTCTCGTTGTTACACGTTGCTACTCTGTTGAAGTTGTTGTTATTCGTTTTCATTTGTTCATGTTAATCGGTTTGAATAAAGTTGCTTCGAAATAAACGTCCGAGTATCTTATTGGTTCTAGACCAAGATTATATCTGGCATACATCATTTCCTCAAATTCAATAATTGTATATTGTAGAATGTCTTTGAAAGAGCTAGTTGAAGCCTTGGGAAAGGTAATGGTTATTTGAGTGATCACTCATTTTCAATATTTCAATATTACCTTCATAATAAGGTCTTCAAATATTTTCTTTTCAGACAATCTCTGCTCAAGATGCTCTCGTGAGTAGTTCTTATACATCTTCATTTGGATTGGTTTTCTTATAGATCGATAGTCTGAAAGCAGAATTGAAAGAGAAGAAGAAAGAGATCGAGACGAAGAAGGTATTTTCAAGTTTATAAACGGTACAAGTAACGGCAAATTCTTCAGAGAGAGCTGGAGGCTGTAACGGTCAAATTGATGCATGAAAATGCTGAATATAAGGTTTGAATTAATCTTTCAGAAATAAATGGTTCACGAAGTCATGTTTTCAGGCTGAAAGAGATAAATCGGCTGCTGTATTCAAGGATGTGATCACTCTTAAGAATGCAAAGGTAAGCATTTTGAAAATATTTAATGTTTATCATCCGTTAATATTCTTAGATCAGACAACTGGAAGTCGATTTGATGAAGGTCCAAACTGAATCTGCTGTCTATCAGGTGTCTCATTTCCAACCTTAATTTTTATGGTTCTACGATAAAAGGGGAATTCAAAGATTGCAGGGAATTTCGTATTCTGGAGCCCTATCTCAGTGGTCGAACAGTCATGTCAAATGCACATTATTCACCTAGGTGTCCGACAGTAGTTGATTGCCATTTACGACTCTTTGTTTTTCTACGTCTGGTAGTCTCAGATGCACATAGTAGGGTTGCAGGTTCGGTTTCGAAAAAACCGCAACTCTCCAATCCCTTTTCCCTCTCTTTCGATCAAAACCGCGCGAGGGAGACGTTATGCAAAGAGGGTGCGGAGACTCCGCACTTTTGCGGAGAAACCGCACCGTCGCGGTATTGGAGAGGAATGACAAACCTTTTCTTCCCTTTATCCCTCTCTTTTTCGCTCTTTTTTGTGCTGAAGGTCAAATTTCTAACAATAAGGTGTTTCGATAAGAACTGTATTCTGATGATAAGGAAGCATAGTCAGCATTCGCACAAGTGATCCAAGCGTGGTGAAGGCCTATCTCTTTTTAAAGTGAAGAAATAATATCTAGTTAGCCATTGACAACGTTTCCCTTGAGTTTTGGAATTTTTTCATCATGAGAATACAGTTCTTATCAAAAACACAGAAAAAAGAGTTTCCACACAAAAAAGAGCGAAAAGAAATGGAGGGGAGGAAAGAAAAGGAGAAGGGTTTGTCATTCCTCTCCAATACCGCGACGGTGCGGTTTCTCCGCAAAAGTGCGGAGTCTCCGCACCCTCTTTGCATAACGTCTCCCTCGCGCGGTTTTGATCGAAAGAGAGGGAAGGGAGGGGATAAAGTGTGTGATAAATCGAAACCGACTCCGTTCCAGCAACCCTAGCACATAAGAACAATTTTGGTCGAATTGATAAAGAAACATCAGAGAAAACCATCTAAAATCACGGCATTGGTTGCATACTTTTCGATCACTGTCGCTATTGTGAGCGCTCTGCCATTGGTTTGATTTCTAAATGATTATTTTCCAGATTCAGACTCAGAAGGATGAACTAGAGAAGAAGAATAAGGAGATTGAGAAATACAAGGTGATTGTTTATTGGAATATTTTATTCGTTGTGAAGGGGCAGTGAAGGACGCAACGGCAAATTAATAAAATATTGTCGAACCAACATTTATATAATACCAGCCGATTTTGCCCCCGCCTTCGGCGGGGTTTCATCGTCCGGAAACCTCCAGAATGTGCACTCCACTCTTTCACAAAACAGCAAACGCGCGCAACGTGTTTACACTTGTTTCCCCTGCGTCTCTGCCCGAGAGAGTTTCTCTGGCGCTCTCGCCTAGGCGAACAAACACACACGCACAGGGAGGACATTCTCCTTTATTTAGGAGTAATGATTAATGTTAAAAATAGTCGATATTTCAGTTGTTTGATTTTTTTCATATCTGAATATGGTTGGTGTCTTACATACGAAAAGTGTTTTCCAGATTGCTGAACTGGAGAAGGAAATGAATAATTTGAAGATGAACCGCGAGATTGAGAAGATACTGATTGCTCCTCTATCCAATGTCAGAAATAAGGCTCTCCTCTAAAAATCTCTATTTTAGATTCAATCTTCTTTCATTCATGCGAGATTCGCCAACATTTCCAAAATGACTAATTTATCGACTGCCACTTCATCTTGGACTATGATAAATGGTAGAAAATGGTTAGTGGACAAAATGAATGCAGAGATACTATTGTCCGCATTCAGTTTTTCTAAATATTATCGATTCTTTTTAGATTTTCTTTTTTTTTAAGATTATGACTGAAAAAACCATCTCCAAGATGAACTTTTGGGGGTCTACTTTTTGGCTGAAGTGCGCTTATAGCACATCGGTTCAGTCGCAGGCAAATTTTGCAATAGGTGTGGCAGGCGGCAATAGGACCTTGCCCTGGCCGGGGGTCGAACCCCCGACCTCGCGATCCACAATGAAAAAACTTACCTCTGCACCACGCGGGCTTCGATCACAATGCCTCTATAGCTCTTCCCATCCCCAGGGAAACCACCCCCTCTGGAAATTGGGAAAAGGCGGCGGGATTGGGACAAGTCGGCGTAGTGTTGTGTAGTGAGCAAATTCTTTTTGACGGACCTGGCGCCACACCAATTGCTGCCTTTGAATTTACGTGGTTTCTCAAGTCATAACAAGAGGAATCTTTTTTTGAAAACCAACTTTTCAGAAATTCTCAATTTTCTCGAATACAAAAAAAGTTGCGTAGGTTATCCCTGAACAAAAAATTGTTTCTATACGGTTGATTAGTATCTTGAGATAGATTCCGATATGAACCAATGTTTTGCATAATGGTTCATGCCCCCTACTCTTCAGAGCAACTAGTTGCGAGCGCCGGCCTATTCAACAAGTATGCAACGAATAACTAGTTGCTTTATCCTTTTCATTCTTCCCTCATTCTCGGATTCATTCCATTCCCTCTTAGCGCGCGTAGAGTGATGAAGAGGAATTGAATATGCCAACCCTAATAACTAGTTTATTTCGAAAGCCTTTGTCAAACTTGCTACATAAAAATGTAAACACAAAAAAGTGAATAATTGCGTTCAGGTCGTGGTCCTGCTCGACTCACTACAACATTAAAATACTTCGTCATGGCTCCAATGAAAAGCCCCATTCATTGAACACAAACGGCGACGTATTCACTTCTGTGAATTCTGGCTGGGGGAAATTCAAGTTCATTACGTTCGAGGTAAACGCATTGTTATCATCCGATTTAGGTATTACTCATGTGCATGCTACAGATATTAGTAAAGAGTAACGAAATATCTTAAATCGGGGGGGGGGGGCGAACTAGCAAAGAATACGGTGGAGGGGCAGTTAAAACATTTCAGGATCTTCTCAATCCCTCGAATGACTATGTGAAGGATGATTCGCTCATCATGGAGATCGAGCTCCGGGTATTTCCTGTCAAATGATTCAATCGAATCTGATTGGATGTCCTAGCTTCTTATACATGCATCTGTTATCGTTGTTGACATTCATCTGACTAATCTGTGTTGTTTTCATTTTCCAATTTGTGCTTACATTTTGATAAAGTTGTTTCATCATATATTAGTGATGTACCTATGATGGGTTTGATTCCCAGAATTATCGTAATGAATATCCATCCCAAAAATCATTTTGAGTTAATTCAGTATGGCGAAAACTACAGTGGATGAGTTGGTAGAGATAAACAGTTGGCTTATTTTTATATTTAAACTTTATGGCTATGTATTACATTGCTTTTTTTTAGCCAAGACGTTAAAAATTCGAAATTGATTTTTTTATCTATTTGCAGGTGAAACGGCGTAAGGTCGAGACGGATCTGAGCATTAATGAGGTCGCTCGATATAAGGTGCGACATAAATACACATACGATTGTCGAATAATTGCTCTTCAGACCGAACTAGAGGCTGTCATCGCAAATGCTAATCTAAAGGCTGAGTCGGATAAGAAAGAGATCGATGGATACAAGGTTCAAGATAGATTTTGATACTTTTAATAGACTTTTTATAGACAGAACTAGAGGCTGTAACGGTCAAATTGACGCATGAGAATTATGGTCTGGCGATGGAATTGGAAAAGAGCAAAGAAGCGATTGTTGAATATAAAGTTTGATTTCAGCTTTCAGGAATAAATAATTCACGAAGTCATGCTTTCAGTCTGAAATTGATAAATCGACAGCTACATTCAAGGATGTGATCACTCTTAAGAATGCGAAGGTGAACATTTTGCCTAGTTATTGATTCGTAACTTTGATATCATTGAGTTGATGACAATCTTATTTTCAGATAAGACAATTGGAAGTTGAACTAATGAAGGTTCGAGCAGAATCAGATTTCCATCAGGTATTTTTTCCTAATAATGTTTTATTGAAAAACATTTCACATTTCTTCGACAAGTATCAATTCTAGGAGAAAGTCAAATCAATGGTTGAATCTACAAATGGAGTTGTTGCCTTGCAGCTCAAGGTATGCACATTTATTATTAAGACCATTTATTTCTGAGATATTTTTGCAGGTGCAAAAACTCACCACGGAGTCAGAGTTCAGAGAGAAAGAGTTAGACCAATGCAAGGTAAGCAATTTATTAAATTATATAATTTTACGAGAAAGTGTTGTCAGAAAGAGATGAAAGATATGACTACGAAGTCGAAAGCGGAGTCAAACGAGATCAACAAATCTCAACAATCAGATAGAGCTAAGGTATTCAGTGTTCGTTGAGTACACTATTATTTTATACTTATAGATCAGACAATTGGAAATCGATCTAGCGAAGGTTCGAGCCGAATCGGCTGTCTATCAGGTGGTTCATTTCATTTCTCCTTTTGTATCGATATTATATTTTCTCAGAGAGATTTGAATTCGAAGGTTGCTGCGGAATTAAATGACATGGTTTCTCTTCAAAAGAAGGTGCCCAATCAATTCTTTTGCAATTTAAATCCAAAAATCTTATTTAGTTTTTACACTCTTTCAGCATTTATAAAAATTTTAAAAATTCTAACTTTGTCGAGAACGTTTATTTCTTTATTATTGGAAATTGATAGCTCCGGTGTTCTTATCGTTTCAAGTTAAGACACTTAATCCCTTTCAAGTTGCAACACTTAAAGTGCAATACTTTCAGGTCGACAATATCGAAAGTATGCTCAAGAAAAAAGGCGAGGCAAATTCAAATATGCGGGGATTCTTAAATACTTCAGTGAGTTGCCACATCATTATTTTTTCAACGCTATAAGTTATAGCCTATAACCATTACAATTATTTATGGTAGTTAATCATATTTTGCAGTATTTTATTTTCGATACCTTTTTGTTGAAAAATACGTTTCAGGACACCAAAAAAATGGTTGAGAAATTTGAGAAGATGAATCGCGACTTGAAATCTCACTTCTATGAAGTTAGTTTAATAATTATATGTGAATTCTTTTCAAATATTTTAAAGGGCAATAAGACATGCATTCGTGCGAGGTTCACGGAGATCTCGAAACTTACTGAGGCGCATACCTACTCAAGTTCCGTCAAAGTGGCTGGAATGGACTGGTGAGTAGCAATATTGGTCTTATGTACGGTGATATTGCAGGGCGATTCTCGTTTACACTGGTACGTATGATGACACGAAATACCTATCTGCTTTTCTGCAGATTACCACAAAGCCCATTCCGCAGTAAGTTTCTCAAGTCATAACAAGAGGAATCTTTTTTTGAAAACCAACTTTTCAGAAATTCTCAATTTTCTCGAATACAAAAAAAGTTGCGTAGGTTATCCCTGAACAAAAAATTGTTTCTATACGGTTGATTAGTATCTTGAGATAGATTCCGATATGAACCAATGTTTTGCATAATGGTTCATGCCCCCTACTCTTCAGAGCAACTAGTTGCGAGCGCCGGCCTATTCAACAAGTATGCAACGAATAACTAGTTGCTTTATCCTTTTCATTCTTCCCTCATTCTCGGATTCATTCCATTCCCTCTTAGCGCGCGTAGAGTGATGAAGAGGAATTGAATATGCCAACCCTAATAACTAGTTTATTTCGAAAGCCTTTGTCAAACTTGCTACATAAAAATGTAAACACAAAAAAGTGAATAATTGCGTTCAGGTCGTGGTCCTGCTCGACTCACTACAACATTAAAATACTTCGTCATGGCTCCAATGAAAAGCCCCATTCATTGAACACAAACGGCGACGTATTCACTTCTGTGAATTCTGGCTGGGGGAAATTCAAGTTCATTACGTTCGAGGTAAACGCATTGTTATCATCCGATTTAGGTATTACTCATGTGCATGCTACAGATATTAGTAAAGAGTAACGAAATATCTTAAATCGGGGGGGGGGGGCGAACTAGCAAAGAATACGGTGGAGGGGCAGTTAAAACATTTCAGGATCTTCTCAATCCCTCGAATGACTATGTGAAGGATGATTCGCTCATCATGGAGATCGAGCTCCGGGTATTTCCTGTCAAATGATTCAATCGAATCTGATTGGATGTCCTAGCTTCTTATACATGCATCTGTTATCGTTGTTGACATTCATCTGACTAATCTGTGTTGTTTTCATTTTCCAATTTGTGCTTACATTTTGATAAAGTTGTTTCATCATATATTAGTGATGTACCTATGATGGGTTTGATTCCCAGAATTATCGTAATGAATATCCATCCCAAAAATCATTTTGAGTTAATTCAGTATGGCGAAAACTACAGTGGATGAGTTGGTAGAGGTAAATAGTTGGCTTATTTTTATATTTAAACGTTATGGCTATGTATTACATTGCTTTTTTCTAGCCTAGACGTTAAAAATTCGAAATTGATTTTTTTATCTATCTGCAGGTGAAACGGCGTAAGGTCGAGACGGATCTTAGCATTAATGAGGTCGATCGATATAAGGTGCGACATAAATACACATACGATTGTCGAATAATTGCTCTTCAGACCGAACTAGAGGCTGTCATCGCAAATGCTAATCTAAAGGCTGAGTCGGATAAGAAAGAGATCGATGGATACAAGGTTAGGGATAGATGTTCTGATTTTTTAAATGGTCTTTTCAGAGAGAACTCGAGGCGGTGACTGCCAAATTTATGTATGAGAATTCCAGTCTATCTGAAAAGTTGAAAAGGAGCAGAACGGAAATCGATGGATATAAGGTTTGAATTTTAAAGGGGAAAGCCACGCGGATTGATTTTTCGAGGTCGAGAGAGATAAATCGACTGCTGCATTCAAGGATGTGATCACTCTTAAGAATGCAAAGGTAATCAAGCTTTAAAAATAAATTTTTGCAATTATTGAATATTTATTTATCGATATTGTTCTCAGATCAGACAATTGGAAAACGAATTGGTGAAGGTTCAAACCGAATCAGCTGTCTATCAGGTGGTTCACATTTTGTCCACTTCAAAGCTGACATGTATTTTTTTAGGAGAAAGTCAAATCAATGGTGGACGCTGAATCGACAAATGGAGTAGTCGCTTTGCAACTCCAAGTGAGATATTTTTTGCATGCTCCATACATAATGGACAAGCTTTAATAATAAATGTTGCAGTTGCAGAAATTCAAAACTGAATCTGAATTCAGACAGAATGAGATAGGTCGATACAAGGTATGCAGATGATTTCAATATTGTGCCCTCGAGAAAAGAGTTTCCAGAAAGAGTTGGAAGATATGGCAACAAAGATGAAGACAGAGTCAGAAGATCTCAATAATTCTCTACAAATGGAGAGAGTAAAGGTATTCGATGTTCTTCGTTTAAAAAGAGAAATAATCATTAATAGATAAGACAATTGGAATTCGAATTGGTGAAGTTTAAAACCGAGTCAGCTGTATATCAGGTGGTTCACTTTTTGTCCCTTTTATTTATGTTCACCTCAGAGAGAATTGAGCTCGAAGACTATTGCGGAGACTAATGGAGTTATTGCTGTTCAGAAGAAGGTATTAATATAATTTGTGTCTATCGGCATTGTTTTAGACTAAGATCATAATGATTTTCAAAGATTATGGGGATGCTGGAGAGAAAGGGAGAAGAGAATTCTGATGTGCGAAGCTCGTTTTCCAGTTTGGTTAGTTCTCATAGTTGCTTTCGAATTTGAAGTTGATGATTGAAATTTATCCGACATTTTAGACCAGTGAAACGACCATTCGTGCAAGATTCAATGATATTTCGAAGCTGAACGGTGAATATGTATATTCTCAGCCGAGCAGATATTGTGGAATCGACTGGTTGGTTCTATGTTGGTTACCTTAAACAATTTCTACTAACTTACAAGGTCGATTGCACTGACTGCGAAGAGGTAATGGAAATCTCCAATTTCATTTTGGCGGATACAAGTCTGGAAAGTAAGTATTTATATTATATTAATTTTAATGATGTTTCTCAGGTGGTCATGCTCAGTATTTGCTGAGGTTCAATTGATTTCTCATTTGTCAGAGGAAATCGTTCATTGTGCTGATCTAAATGCGGTGTTCAGTGATGATAGCAGTATGTGGGGAACCGATTTCATTTCTTTCAAGGTAAGAACATTTTTTTCACTATTTAAAAAAAATGTTTCTTCAGGATCTGGTCAATCGGGAGAATGGATACGTGAAGGATGATTCGATCATCATAGCTGTCAGTTTCAGAGCTTTCCCTTCTAATTGATTTCATTTCTAATCACACAATATCCATTCATTCCATCTTGTGGTCTATGTGACATTTCTTGTCGTTGTTTTTCGTTTGTTTTAATCGATAAGAATAAAGTTCGTTTGGAGTACACGCCATGACAGTTTTATTGGTTTTGGACCACAACTATATCTGGCAAATTTCATCACCGTCACCTAATTCTCTAATTCTCATACAGAATGACTTCGAATGAGCTCGTTGAAGCATTGGTAAAGGTAAACTATTTTATTTTTTCTTCTTTTGGGATGTTGACAGTTCAGTCCAATAATTCATTCAAAGAATCATCGAATATTAATTAACTAATAAACTAATATTATATATTCAGACAATCTCAGCTCAAGCCGCCATCGTGAGTTATTCTGTTCCACTTCATATCACTTTTTCGAAATCAGATCGATGATCTGAAGGCGGAATTAAAGAAGAAGGAGATGGACATGGAGATATATAAGGTATTTACGAAAGCATCATGCATACACAATGCTAATAGAACCTCAGTTTAAGCATATATAAGAATGAGTTGGATACAACCATCTTTTGTAGTTTTTTGCAGTTGCAACAGCGTAAGGGCGAGACGGATCTCAACAAGATAGAGACCGATCGATGCAAGGTGAGATAAATGTGTATAATTGTTGTTTGTATAATATTTCATTCACAGAGTGAACATAATGTCTTCAGGTAGAAAGTGATAAATCGGTTGCTGCATTCAAGGATGTGATCACCCTCAAGAATGCAAAGGTTTTTATCTGTTTTAATTAATATTTTCGAAAAATTAAAATTATTTAATGTATTGCACTTCTCAGATCAGGCAATTGGAAGCGGAACTGGCTAAGGTTCGAGCCGAATCCGCCGCGTGTCAGGTAATTTCTATATTTTGAACTATCCATTATTTCTATCTGGCTATTTCTCCTGTGAACTTCATCTCCACTCTGTTTTGATATGACAAATTTCTCCTGAAAAAATATTTGCATTTAGCCTCAACTATCTAGCGGTTTTAGGTTAGTCATTTTACTTTGTGTATATAAAATGAAGTTGTGTTTGGTTATATAACTTTTACAGCCTTTTGCTCAAAGCGAAGACCAGCATAAAATTCTTGAGAAATTGGAGAAGATGGATCTCGACCTGAAATTTCACTTCAATCAAGTTAGTATTTGTAGTGTAGAGAGCTTTTATATAAATTCTATTCTAAACATATGTTTACATGCCCATAAAACATTCATTCGTGCGATGTTTACGGAGATATCGAAACTCACATCGACTTTCACTAAATCGAGTTGTACTCAAGTGGCTGGAATGGACTGGTCAGTATGCTTTGATTAAAGTTAAGTTACATTATTATTTTCAGGTCTATCGGTATTCGTACCAACATGAGTGAAAACACAAAGTATCTCTGTATTTGTCTCCATAATAGCTCCATTACAACGTTAGATCAATATTTTGTTGTTTTTTTCAATTATCAGTTTCAAACTCTTGGTTGGTTATCTTCAGGTCGTCTTGCACCGTATTTTATGCGATGAATTTGATTCGCCAGAGCTCCACCGATCTTCCTTACTCGGCAGAGGAGAGTAAAGGAATCATATATTCTGCTAAGAACCGTGCATGGGGTCGACCCACTTTCATCACTTTTGAGGTAAGCATCACGGGTAGAGACGCAGAGTTCGAGGGAGGGATAGAAACATTTTTCTACCGCGGAATTTCACCTAGCGTGCAATTATTGGATGAATTTAGCCCATTATGATGAAATAATAAAAATAAAAATAAATAACATATAAATAATCAATTAATGATAAGCAAGCACAAAAAGCGAGACGACAGAGAAAGAGAGTAGGCCGAATGATTTGTGGAGGAAGGTTTCACCGTGCAGCGCTATTCGAGGTTTATACTGAAATTGTGCATCAACTGGTGCATCATGCCTTAAAATGCCGTGTAATCCGCTGTATGATGTTTGATTTTGTATAATATCATTTTGTATAATATCAATTTTTTTTTTATTGGATGTTAAACTCGTGTCATGCATTTTTCAGGATCTTCTCAATCCTTTGAATGGCTATGTCAAGGACGATTCGATAATTGTGGAGGTCGATCTAAGGGTCTATCCCGCCAAGTAATTCGGTTTTCCGAATTCACTAGTTGTTGTATTTCATTCTTCATTGATTTTTTGTGAACACTATCCAATCTGTGATGTTTTCATTTTCCAGTTTCACTTTAAATTTTGATAAAGTCGTGTAACTCGTATGTGTAAGTGGAACCATTTTTCCATGAGGGGTTTGTCTCCCATAATTATCATGGTCCGAAACACCAGGTTGTAACCTTTGTGAGTTTATTCAGAATGGCGAAAGCTACCGTGAATGAGCTGGTGGAGGCATTCGGAAAGGTGAGCATCGTCTTATTTTTTTTTGTCTCTCTGGGCTACCCAATCAGTGAAAACATTGCAGGCGTTCTCTGATCGCGAGAAAGATAACTCTGCGCGTCTCTACGAACCCTTTCTCGCTATCGTATGAACTCTTTTTTTTTATAATTGTATATATTTGTAATTTTCCAGATTCAGTCTCAGAAGGATGAACTGGAGAAGAAGGATAAGGAGATTGAGAAGTACAAGGTGAGTGATGAACGATTTTTTGGAATGATTCATCAATTTTTTAAAAGATCGATGGTGATGCAAAGACGAAGATGGTGGCTGTGAAGGATGCAAAGGTAAATAGGAACTTAAGTGTTATGTGCGTAATTTAAAAAAAACTTTTAGATTGTTGAGCAGCAGAAAATGGTTGAGAAATTGGAGAAGGAGAATCTCAGTCTCAACAGCCGATGGGTTGGTCATGAATTGAATATATCTTATTGGTGGCGTGGTGGTGCAGTGGTTGTGTGCCAGGAATGCGATTCGAGAGGTCACGAGTTCGACCCCGCACGCCGTCAGATCCACCCAAACAAAGGGGGTTAAGAAATATTGGAAGTGGTGAAAGCCACAGTAAAGAAATCCCCTACTATGTGAACACACGGGCGGTATAGCCCGACGCATAGGTCGCCGAAAGGGACAGACTGAACGCTGAATTGGCTTGGGGTGGCAGAGCCCGCCCTAGCGAGGAAAATGCCCAACACCTTTTAACACCTTTTTATTATTTTTTTTGTATCTCAGGTTCCTGACGCAACGATTCGTGCGAGATTCACTGAGATCTCAAAGCTTACGACTAAGACCTATTCCAAATCAATTAAAATCGATGGAATGGACTGGTTAGCAAAATATTACATTGTGATATTTTATATTGTCTGCCTTCAGGTCCTTCTATGTTACTACCACTATGGATGGAACTACGAAATATCTCGCAATATACCTTCACAATACTTCAAACAATATTCCCCAGTCAGTTATTGTTACTTATGGCTTTGTATATTCCACCTATTCAATATGGAAAATTGTTAGGATAGTTTTCAGAACGTGGTCTTGTTCCGTCTTCATGGTTTATAAGCTGATTCGCTTGAGCTCCAATGCACTACCTTATTCGACAGATCACAATATAACCATTTTCACGCCTCAATACCCTGCTTGGGGACGAGCGAAATTTATCACGTTTGCGGTAAAGCATTTTACCTATAATAATGTCTTATTCAAAAAAAATTCACGATTAAAAAATATATATATTAAAAACTCTTTTTTTGTTGTCAAAATCAAGAGCGTTGTTTATCAGAGCTTGTAAACATCAACGAAGTGTTTCATGCGCGAGGTATTTGCCTTGCATACAATAATTGTTGACCATGTTGAAAATTTATATGTGAGATGTGAGGTCTGATTAATTGCACATTTGTTCATCATTTTTGTCCGACTATAATTCGATTGCTTTCAGTCATTAAAAAGAAGTCTTTCTTTTTTACGAGAAAAAATGGTTTGTGTGTGTAATCGAGACAAATCGAAAAGCTTTTTTTTTATTTCCAAATATTTTTAGGATCTCCTTAATCCTGCGAATGACTATGTCAAGGATGATTCGATCATCATGGAGATTGATCTCAAGCTCTATCCTGCCAAGTAATTCATTGTTGATGGAAGAGTGCTGGAAAAAAAGGTTGATCACTAGATACAAACATTCCATCAATAGTGCTTCTTCCAGCATCTTCATTGTTTCTCTTATCTCGTTGTTGTGTTACTTCATTTGTTGTTCTCGTTGACTATCTCATTTTGTTGCGTTTAAGAATCGATAAAGTTGTTTTCGAAACGAATGTTATATTTTGTTAATATATGGGTATCCACTTCCAATATTATATAAATTGTAGTAATTTTTCATTTTTGAATCACTTGTTCGATTCCCAGGATCACTTTGATTCATTGTATAATTTTAAAATATATTAATTTTTACAGATGAGTAGTTGGCCTAAGCCTCAGTTTCCGTCTGCGTCTCCGATTACGGTGAGTAGCAATCATTTATTATTCATGCGATTTTTTCTGTTTTTCCTGTCCCCAATCACTTGAAAGGTAAAAAAAAACGTAAAGGTGTATCCACGTCAAGCGATTTTACAGACGTAAGACAACGCTAGGTGGGACCCACTGGTAATGACAGCTGTTATCACTTGCCCAATCACTTGCACTTCGAACAATTTTAAAGTATGCATTTTCAATTTCGCAGGTTCCCCAGTTTGAATCCGAAAAAGCATGGCCTCCTCAACTTCGGTTCTCGGTCAGTGCCAATAAAATAATGTTCATACGATTTAAAATATGTTTGAAATATGTAGCATTGCCTCCGTCTTACTGTCATGGGCGATCAGTTTGAAATATGAAGGCGTTCTATTGAGGATAGGGAACTTTCATTGGGTTTTAATTCCATTCATTCATTCATTCAAAATTCATTCGGTTACCAAATCTAGGAATTTGGCAACAATTTTGTCCCCTAATAAGCCTGTGAATATTTATTTTTTTCAGATTGCTCCTATACTCGATGAAAACGAGCAATCGACAGAATCGCTGTTAGCTAAGGTAAAAATTGTCATAGACAAAACTGTTGTGATTTGGATAACATTTTTCTGTTCAGATCTCAGATCTCCAGAGAACGTTGGCAATTCTAGAGACGGAACACAAGGTTATTTCGATAGATCTATTTATACTACCTAGAGATAGTTACATCAACTCTTTTAGAAAGAATTGGATAAGGCGACGGCCTCTTTCCGAACTGTACTCGCACTCAAGAATAGAGAGGTTTCTATTCGAATGTTTTATGTTTTCAGCCTATTTCCTTTATTTTCCACAAGAGAAAGTTATTTTTAGATGAAAGCACTGAAGGAAGAAAATAATAGACTCAAAGGAATGCAAGGACATGGCTGTATATCGAATGAACCGAAAGAGTCTCAGTCTATCGTCGCACTAAGCGATCAGGTATCTGCATCACTGACAGATTTATTTTTATTATTTTTTACCATTCTGAGTATTTAGATAAAGTGCATGAACCAGAAACTGTCCAGTGTGGAGGATAGATTGAGTTCGTTCTCTCCTTCTGTCCCACTGGTTAGTTATTTACACACAAAAGTATTTGTTCATTACTGTCTTTTGATATTTTCAGCAAAATCAGACTACAATTCGTGTAAGGTTCGATGGAATTTCTTCTCTATCATCCGCGGAGAAATATTCTCAGTCGACAAATCTCGTTGGAAACGATTGGTTAGTTAAGTACGGTTCGTTTCTTTGAATAAAATATATTATAGGAAAGTTTGCATCTCAATAGCTGGAAAATGGCTGAATGTCGAGCTCACGGCTACTAAAATCACACAAAGGTTTGAATATTGATTTAAAAAAGGGTATATAAACTAGCTGTTCAGGTGTTCGGCATTCTTCAAGTTTCATCTAATCTCGCACAAGTCTGATAGCATTATCTATACGGCTGGAGATTCTTCCATCTCACAATACAATCAGAACGGAACCACATGGGGATACAATGAGTTCATTTCAATTAAGGTTTGCAGCGTTTATCTTGGGTTTCGGGATCAAATGATGGGTATGGAAACGTATCTTTCTTTGGAAATATCCAGGAATCCTTTGCAGGATTTATTCGATGAAAAGAAACGATATGTTTTGGACGATTCGATCATAATCTCGGCTGATATCTGTGCATTCCCTTCATCTAGTCTTATTTAAGTAATGTCGACCTATACAGATGTAAATCTCTTCTTTTTTTATTTGTACGTACTACTACGAGTTACGTTCTGTACAATTATGTATTCATGTTGATTCATGCTCTGAAGTTTCACCATGTGTTGTGTATTTATATTATATAAATAATGTTATTTAATTCAATACGAAATGATTTTTATCCGGGTTTGTATTCCCAGAATTATCTTGATCAATTATTTTAATAATCAAGGACCCTAATCACAGACCTGTCGAATGGCCGAGCTCAACCACACTATGGTTCGTTTATTTATGATCATTTTAACGTTTCAAGACGGTTAAACATAAGTCTAAATATTTAACATGAATTATTCATATTTTTAGCAATTATCCCAGAATGTTCTCGGATTGGCAACAGATTCGAAGGAGTTCCTACAGGCAGCGGTAAGGGATATTCACTATTTTTATATTTCTGATGTTTATAAAATTGAGAACGCTGAACTTCTGCGAGGAATAGCGCTCAGAGAAGTGG
This sequence comes from Pristionchus arcanus, assembly GCA_900490705.1. Classification (NCBI taxonomy): domain Eukaryota; kingdom Metazoa; phylum Nematoda; class Chromadorea; order Rhabditida; family Neodiplogasteridae; genus Pristionchus; species Pristionchus arcanus. The sequence goes on from LS486561.1 coordinate 137,585, forward strand.
AAATCTATGAGAAGAAGGTAATATTAAAAAAATAATGGTTCGAATACAAACTAAATTTTCTAGCAAGAGTTGAATAACGCGTCGATTACGTTCCAAACTGTGCTCGCGCTCAAGAATCGAACGGTGAGCTTTGTTTATCTGTTTCAACATTTTGTGAATAAATAAGATGATACGGTAATAACGGATCTTCTTTCAGATTGAATCTCAGAAGGGCCAGCTGGAGAAGAGCAAGGTTTGTTCAATCGAATTCCTTATATTGTTATCCCCTGTTTCCAGGCCGCAGCTGTACAGAAGGATGCCAGGGTGAGTCATATTTCTCCTATTTAATGCTGATCTAACTAACTAAATATTTAGATCAAAGAGCTCGAAGCCGAAGTGGCTCAATTGAAGACGTCAGGATCGAGGAAAAGGAGAATAAATGATAATGAGGAAGCACGTTTATGCATTCAATAATGGAGTACACGTAATAAAATATATAACAGTTCGTATTTTAGATGGTGTTTATTCGGAGAGCGTTGGAGAGGATTGATAGGAATACGAGTGATCTCAGCAACTACCAGTCGAAGGTTTATTTTTGTGTATACTTTGAAATGATTGTTTCATTATAATTTCTGAATAAAATAACGATATCAGACGACGGAAATGACGATTCGAGCCAGGTTCACGAAAATTTCGAAGTTGGAGTTGACCTACTCAAGCTCAATGAAAGTGGCAGGAATGGACTGGTTAGAAGTTTCATATTATTAATTTTTTTGAATCCACTTCGCCCAGGGCGTTTGTTGTTGCTCCGGAAAGGGATACGAAGCAATTATCTGCGCGTCTCTGTGTCACAACCAATCCTATACCTTAGTGAGTCATTATTTATGCAAATATTTTAACTGAAATTATTAAAATTATTTAGCGAAAATAATATATTTAGTAAATATTATAGTATTAATAAAATCAGTTCGTGGACCTGTTCTGTTTTCTACACGATGAAGTTGATTCAACAAACTCGAGGAGGACAGTCCCATTCGACTTCCCAAGAGAGAGTTTTCTCGTCTGAACAAAGGGCATGGGGAACGAATAACTTCATCTCGTTCAATGTTTGTCATATTTCGAAATTTTTATCGGATTACGGTATGCACCTTCACTTGAAGAAAATATGGCTTTTATTGTCAAAAGTTGCAGGACCTGCTGAATCCGCTGAACCACTATGTCAAGGATGACGCAATCATTATGGAAATCGATCTCAAGGTTTATCCAACGAGATAAATTGTTCATGGTCGTAAGAGAGAAAAAAACCATAATATATGTGGTTATTTCATGTATTCTCTCCATTTCGTTGTAAATGTTCTCATGTTGTCGATGCGTACTGTTGTTGTTATCTTCCGTTTTCGTTTTACTTTTTGAATAATAAAGTTGTGACAACTTTCAAAATTCAGTACTCATATGACCGGGTTCCCATTCCCGTTGATATCTGGATTGTTTTTAATTATTTAAATGTATTAATTTCACAGATATTCGTAATGGGGAAGAGGCGCAACGCGGTTGTTCCGGCTGCAGTGGTCAGTTTATTCATTTGAATTGGAGGGGAAATCTCGCACGGGAATTCGATAAAAACTTAAAAACCTTTCTAAATATGGTTCTTTACAGAAGGCGGATACTAAAGAAGACAGTGATCCGAGGGCGGTTCTTGAGGAGGTTAGATATTTTGTTTGAGAAAGAAAGTGAAATTTCATAAAAATTTTGCTTTCTGTATCAACTAACATCATTTGACTGTGCTGTTCCACCCAATTGAGTAAATATATTACAGAACGCTGAGCTTCGTAAAGCATTGGCTACTCGAGACGTGGAACTCGCTGAGACGAAGGTCAGTCGTTGATTTTTTTGTTAGTAATTAAAAGGGAAAAAATGGCCGTAAAAAAGATATGAGCGACTATCTGAGATTTTGAACATAGGCCTGGAACTAGGCGAAAGGGTCGATCTCAGGAATCCCTTTCATACTTGCACAAGTTGTAGGGCTGGGTGCGCTGAGTGTGTACGCCACATATGAGCCAACCGCGACGCGTCTGAGCCGCGCTAGAGCGCGCCAAATTCAAAAATATTATTTTGGGAAATTTATCCTAGGCCATCAAATGCCTTCGAAATATTTGCCAACCAACTCCTAAGTGCATACTCATCATTTTATATATTGATTACCAGCCATGCCGATTTCGTCATCATTATGAAAAAGTAATTTCAAATTTTTATTATTTTTTCTAAAATCAGGGGTTGAACTTTGGGAACTTTTTATTTTTGATTATAGTCCTCCCTTAAAAGGAGAATTTTATAAAAATTTAAAAACCGAAAAAAATTCCAACCAATTTGGTGAAAATGCAAAAAGTTTACCTACCGTACTCGAGCATCACGAGCTGACTTTTCTTTCTATGCGAGTTACAGGTCTAAAAAATTGCGACAGTAATGATGTGAGGGTGACTGATTTTTTAGCTTTAAGTATGGGATTAATTCAACCATTAGAAATTTTTTTGAAGAGTAAGAGTTTTCAAAAACTGAAGAGGATCCTCTTCAATTTTTTTCTAACGGTTGAATTAATCCCATACTTGGCTAAAAAATCAATCGCGCTCACATCATTACTGTCGCAATTTTTTAGGCCTGTAACTCGGATAGAAAGAAAAATCAGCCCGTGATGCTCGAGTACGGTAGGTAAACTTTTTGCATTTTCACCAAATTGGTTGGAAATTTTTTCGGTTTTTTAAATTTTATGAAATTCTTCTTTTAAGGGAGCACTATAATCAGAAATAAAAAGTTCCCAAAGTTCAAACCCTGATTTTTGAAAAAATAACATAACTTTGAAACTATTTTTTCATAATGATGACGAAATCGGCCTGGCTGGTAGTCAATATATAAAATGATGAGTATGCACTTAGGAGTTGATTGCCACATATTTCGAAGGCATTTGATGGCCTAGGAAAATTTTTCCAAAAAAATATTTTTGAATTTGGCGCGCTTTAGCGCGGTTCAGACGCGTCGCGGTCGGCTCATATGTGGCGTACACACTCAGCGCACCCAGCCCTACAACTTGTGCAAGTATGAAAGGAATCGACTTTTCCCCTAGTTCCAGGCTTGTGAAGACATTTGTTCAGAATCTCAGATATTCGCTCATATACTGTGTCTTACTCACAAGTACAAATATTCATTTTTAGAAAGAATTGGAGAATGCTACAACTTCTTTCTTTAGTACGCTGCAAGTCAAATCTCGAAAGGTTTGCTTTTCTTTGTTCGCATATTTAAAATATTTGATTATCAGATCAAAGAGTTGGAAAGCAAAGTTCGGCGACTGGAGGGTGGAATGGATAATAATGATAACGGGGAGGTGATAATCGCAAAGAGAACGAGATTGAATGATTCGTTAGATACTAAAGACAAAGTTAGTTCGATATTTATGATTGAGTCTCGGCAAATTTCATAATTATTATCTTCTAAGTTTTAACAAATCATACTGAAATTATCTAAATGCATTTCAGCATCAAATCACTAAAGCGACGATTCGCTCTAAATTCGACATTTCCGATTTGAGTCTGATATTCTCTAAAAAGAGAAGAGTGGCCGGAATCGACTGGTGAGAAAGAGAAGCGCAAAAGTGTAGAGTATAATATCACTGTCAGGGCCATTTCTGTCGCAACTATGAATCGAGGCTCAAAGAAGTATCTCTCTGCCTACCTCAATGTTCTCTCGACCCGTATTCCTGAGTGAGAATATACATTAAAACGTCTGCTATAATGTATTATGTTCAGTAATTGGTCGTGCTCGGTTGCCTACACGATCAAGTTGATCGAGCATCGGATCGGAATTCCGTACTTCAGAAATGAAGTGACAGTATTCAATTCGAAGGTTACTGCTGGAGGAATAAACGAATTCATGCTCCTTGAGGTTCGGCGTTCCCTTTGATCTGTAGAATAATTAATTTATTACTTTCAGAATGCACTGAATCCTCTTGCTGGCTATGTGAAAAATGGCTCGATCGTTGTCGAAATCGATCTGAAAGTCTATCCTCACAAGACTTGCTGATGCTAATGTTCGCTGTTTTATGTTGATGTTCACGTTGTTATAGTTTTCGTTCATTCTATGTAATTATAGATAAAGTTGTTTTGTTCTGAGCTATGTAGAATGAGATGCGAAGATGGGGTTGTTCTCCCTGTGGTACCTAGTCAACAATAGTTTCCACATCTTGACCTATGGAATTTCCAGATTCTTTTGACTAGAAATGACGTAGATAATAGTTTTGAGATTGAACTCGAAGTCTCCGAATCGAGGGAACAATCAAGTGGTTAGTTACAATCTCTATTTATTTTATTGAGCCAAATCGAAGTTTTCCCATTTGTACACCTCATTATTCATTGCTATCTATTGATTTGTTATTGCGGAACTGCGAAATTTAGCTGTAACGAGTGACGTTGAAAAGTTCTTTTATCGGCTGAATGAAGTTCTGAATTTCGACGTTTGCGCTTGTCCACCGATTCGGATTGGGTTACAGTATCTACGTACTGTGGTAGGTCGAGGGAAGCGAGGCGGAGAGCCCAGGTAGGTTATTTTTCTCTGCAGAGGAAGTGGAGCCTTTCTTGGCCATGCATGATGCGAGGAGAGTGGAAATGGAGATCAGAATGAGTACGATGTAGACCATTTGTTCCCTGGAATACGGTAGATGATCCGTATCGATTTCCCTCATCTCTTCTCCTCTGTGCAATATGTCAGGAACGGTCTGTAGTGAGTTCGAGATGAGACAACAGTACCTTTACGTGAATAGAAGGGCGGAGGGAAGAGGAGAGACCGTGAGATGAATCGATTAAAGGGAAGAATGAATCGGAATAGCAATTTCAATGTTTTCACTTGTCGCTACTTTTGCGTTCGTGATAGTGTTGGCAATACGAGGTTTGCGGGCCCGCAATAGAGGGAGGTCACGTTGCGGGCCCGCAACGAATAGGCGAGGGGAGGGGGAGAGGGATGCGGGCCCGCAACGCCCGCATCAGCCCGCAACGAGGGAAGGGAAGACCCTCTTCATTTCACACACTCTCTAGTCGGTAACCCCCTTCCCTTCTCTCATTGCGGGCTGATGCGGGCGTTGCGGGCCCGCATCCCTCTCCCTCGCCATTGCGGGCCCGCAATCCCGCAATCGTTTAGCCAACCCTAGTTCGTGATGAATTCACATGTACATTTGTAGCGATTCCCAGCCCTTCCCGATCCGATTCTCATCCTTGATCTACCCTCGTCCTTCCCTTCCCTCTGCTTGTCTGTCACTCTCTCCGAGCGCGCTCTCTCTAGCCACCCCCTTCCCATCCGTCACGCTCCCTTCCTCCTCCAGTCCTCTTTCCTCCCTCGTCCCTCGCTCTTGCTCTGTCACTCATCGTTTCACTAGCTCCCTGTTAGATACGGGGTCCACTTGCCTTCATCCAATCTTCCTCAGTGTACTCGTTTCATCGGCTTCCATCCGTTTCTCTAGTCACTTGTGCAATTTGTCCATAAATTTGACTTTCTTTTGTCATCATTTTTCATTTGCTCGGGCTTGCTGACCAAGTATAAGCACTAGTTTTAGTTGATGGAAGCCTTTCTCTCAGTCATTACTGTTTATTTTCCTCTTTGTACTCCCTCTCATTCTTCTCTTTCAGTCGTTGTCCGTTCCTCCTCTGATCAACGATGGGCATTATGGCGACAACGTGCGACCTCCCGGATCTCGACGCGAAATCGATGGATGTCGTCAAGGATCTCACCAACAAGGTACGGTATCGAGAATACGGTAGTCTATCGATTGCTTGTCAGATCAGCCACCTCGAGAACGAGGTCAAGCGTCTGTGCGCCAAGATTCCGCCGCATATTGCGAACGAGGTAAGAGGATACTGTAGATGGGGATTACGGTAGATCGATTGCAGGAGACCTCCCACGTGTTTCGTCTTCAATTCAGCGGAGTGAATGCATTGTACAAGAACTATGATCTACGACTGCAGTCGCCTCCTGCAAGAATCGGCGGAGCTGATTGGTTAGTGACAGAAACTTTTGACCTCTCAATTTTTTATGAGCATGCACGTTAGCTTTAAGCCACTGTTGGACCATTATTCTATAGATGGAGGCTTCGCAGATTTTTATAGAAACAATCCAAGAACATTGTTCTCCCTATTGAATTGATCGGTTCTTGAGAATGAGCCACATCCATTTCAGCAGTCATGACTCAATAAAGTAGTACTCTAATCTCGTTATTCCAGGGTCATCGAACTGAGCACGGAAGTATACGAGAAGAGAGGAGTATCGAAGGACTATTTGAAGGTCAACATCAACATCGTCAGCGACGTTCCCGAGTACGTTTAGCACGAATGGCGATGACATATCTGCACGTAGGTGCATCTACTCAATTTACTCGATCTCTGGTCAGTGATCAGTGGTCAGTTATCGATCAGTGAGAGAGCAAATGAGAGACGTCTGTCAAATTGCCACTGATCTGGATTGTTTAGTATAGGGTTTACCCGCAAATAGTGCCAAGTTCTTGCCAGTGAACTAAAATACAATTGAAAAGAGTTGATTTCAGCGGCAGCAAGTGGTCAATCTTCGACAAGTACCATCTCCACGCTCAGGTTGGTATGAAGATCGATGGGGACACGGCGGTTGTCAGACATCATTGATGTTGCCAGTGATTGATGCCGAATAGTCACTGCATATCCGTTTAGTCATGCAGCTGCGGAGCCCCCTCGCAGACATTTGCGACGATTAACGGTGCCCGCCGTAGTAGTGTGAAATATTTTGTGCGGAGCCCGCGTCCATTTGCGACAATTAGCCCAGCAGGGAGTATAGTGCCGGAGCTATTACTGATTGGAAAATTGCAGACTGGATTGACATACACGAACGTCCAGAAGGAGCCAACCAACTACACGAAGGAAAAGACGCGTTTCGGACTACGATTGATTGAGCATTACGTAAGCAGCTACTGATTACGGTAGATACACAACCAATCGATCGATTGCAGGAATTGTTCAGTCCCCTGCTGAAATATGTGGTGGATGACTCGCTTCTCATCACAGTGGAACTCACCGTCTTCCCTTTCTTGCCATAGACCATCCAAGTATCGATCGATAATAGAGAAACGTCAATGTTGACCCACCAGAGTTGATCTTTGTTGTACTTTGCCAAATAGTTTTCACATACCGCTTTTATTGTAATTTTACATACACTATAAATATACTAACTTAATCGTTGGATCTGCTGCCGATTCTGTTCAGTTTCAGTGAATATTTATGAATGCAGGGGATTTGTCCAGGAAACTACAAAAACTAGGGAAAGGGAAGACAAGACGGCTGCCCAAGCCTGATTATGGGGAAGTCCAGAATAACAATTAAAAACAATGGGTCGAAGTCTGTATTCCTATTGGTCAATAGAACTGGAGAACAAATATATTTGTATAACGTTAAGAATTTATTTTTTCTTTTCCGAGTGAGTAGAAAATATCTAGAAAGATAAGTGTGATAAGAGGAAATTGCGTCCCGGTGAGAAGGTTCTCTATCGAAAAGAATGAGAAAGAACACACGTCTTCTAGATGGAGCCTTTTTTTTAAATCGTGATATCCTCGTCAAAATATGAATATCAATGAAGTTTAAATTGTAAAAAAAAAAATAAAGCAACCACTATCTAGATAAAAAAGAAAATTGAAAAAAATTACATTTTGTTCTCTGTTATAAATCTGAACGAGCTCTACAATTTAGACAATTTATAAAATTACGGTAGTTCTATTGATAATGAGTGACGTCATCTGTTATGTTATTTATTCACATTTCGCTTTACATATGATGTTGGGTGTTTGCTCGCTTGTCCAAAGCAGTACCTGTTCAGGGAACATGACATCTCAAACATGTGAGAAAATTAAAGTATTCGCGCGGATTCGCCCATCAAAGGAGGATAAAGTTCAACGGGTATTTTGTCGAATATATTTTTGTTATTATTGAGTACATTTCTGCTTCAGATAGTTGGTATCGAGGGTAACGTGGTAAACATCAACTTGGGCACTGACCCGAAACGATTCCAGTTCGATGGTATCTATGGAGAAGATTCCAAACAGGTTTTGATTATTTTGTCCCAATTTTTATTTCGAATACTTCATGATTTATAATATATAAATACGTTACAGGTTATAAATGTTTTAGCAAAAGTAAGCATTCAGGAAGAAGTGTTCGAGGGCGCTGCCTCTCGAATCGTCTACGGAACTCTCCAGGGATACAATGGCACCATCTTCGCTTACGGACAAACAGGATCAGGCAAAACGCACACAATGGCAAGTATTGGTCTATCATAAAATGTAAATATCCTGATTTAGATTGGACCATCGAGCTCCTTCGACAATAATTCTGGTATCATTCCACGCGGCCTTCAGTTACTTTTCGAGGAAATGGACAAGAAGGCCAATAGCGTATGCTCTAATATTAATTGTTGATGTTGAATTTGTATCGAAATGGTGACAATTGTGACATTTCAGATGCCTGGTAACTTCACTTCAGAGATTACGATTTCTTTAATTGAAATCTATAATGAATATATTTTCGACTTGTTCGCTATGAACGAAGAAAAAAAGCTCAATATCGGGTTTGTTATTTATTATAAAGGGCTTCGCCATTCTTGAATAACTGAGACGGTATGATGACTTTGCAGACAAGGTAGCGATGGAAATGTCGTTGTTAAGGGAGCGATTGTGAAATTGGTGAAAGATTTCAATTATGCGATGAAGGTACGCTTTTATGTCTTCGTTTGTCTATAATTATTATATCCCAGGAAGTAATGAAGGGATGGGAAGGCCGGAAAGTAGCTGAGACAGCGATGAATCGATCATCTTCGAGATCACACGCATTATTGATGATCAAGGTACGGTAGATTGAAATGATCATGAACTGATTATATTAATATTATAGATCCACACAGTTGAATCTCACGGAGATATTTCAACGTCTCGTTCCGCGATTCTCAATCTAGTTGATTTGGCTGGAAGTGAAAGAGTCTCACAATCGAAAGTAGAAGAAGATAGATTCAAGGAAACTGCTAACATCAACAAGGTATGAATCGTTTAAATTTTTTTTTACCTTTTCGTTCATTTTTCACCTGATAATATGGTTACAGTCTCTTCATTTTCTCACGCTGGTGATCAGAGAACTATCGGAAGACAAGAAAAACGGAATCGTTCCATTCAGGTTGCTTTTTAATGTACAATGTTCATTAAAATCTCCATTGTGCTATGCTTTCCATCTGACTTTGAATGATATTCTGATTCTTCAGAAATTCAGTATTGACCCACATCCTAAAGGATTCTCTCGGAGGAAACGCAAGAACTGCTGTGATGATTAATTTGCACCCGGACAAAATGTAAGTGAGAGTACTCAATAACATTGTGAGGAAATTGTGTGGGTTACAGCTACTACAGCGAAACTCTTTCGACTTTACAATTCTCTGCAGAAGTCAGAAGAATTGAAAACAAGGTAATGGTTGTTTAATGGCGATGTCTTCCTTATTTATAAATGTCATACTCTCTATCACAATCTTGCTTTAAGGTGGTTGTTAATGAGGATCTCAAGGGTGATTCAGTAGTGGCGTACCAAGTCGAAATCAGAAGACTACAGGAAGAAATGGCAAATATGCAGAATAATGTAAATGACCACATAGATATTTGTTATTTAGATTCAAAATATTTTTGTAGAAGGAGGAGGAAATGGTTGAGACGAAGAGACAATTGGAAGCATGGAAGGAAGCAGCAAACAAATATGAGAGACAACTCGCTGTTGCAAGAAGAAATGCGATTAATGCTGCCATTGTAACCAGAAAGGACGGACAGGGTAGGTTGCACATCAGGTTACAGTATGCGTAAGGTTTTGGAATGGGTCTTTGACATGATCATTTCATTGTTTTACAGCTGCTGCACCAGCGGAGAGCACGTGGGACAAGAGCATGGCTGAGGTTGTGATGCCTATTTATTTATTCGTTTAGATTATTTAGTTATCAAAATAATTGAAGGTGGCCGAATCAGCTCGTCATTTGCCCACTTCTTCTATTCGATCTCTACAGCTGAAAGATCTCACTGAGCAATTGAATCTGGTAAATCAATATTCTATTTATTTTTTAATGAATTATTTGTTTATTACTTTATTTTTTTGTTAAATCAAAATTCGAATTGAGGCAATCTTCGAGAAGGATGAACTGCAATCCCAACTGGATGATGAGAGAAAAGCAAAGGGAGAACTACAGGAGAGAATGGACAGGTGAGGAGAAGTTTTAATGAATAAGCTTATGAATTCTATCGCAATGAGCATTTCATACATTGTTATATTTTTATATATTCGGTTTCAATTTAAGGAAATTGGCTGAGTGGTTATCTCCAGGCAAAGCCGATTACAATTCCTCCTATCGAAAACCTGGTGAGTGATTATATTCGCCCTTTCTACTCTTTCGCAAGCGCAGAGTTGAAATATGATAACCATGTGTTGTTATCGATCATTCATTAAGTATCATCGATGCTCGGTCCTCTCCACGGGAGTTTCCACGATCGAAGTTTATCCACTCCGCGAGTGTCTCCGCCTTTGAGAAAGCGAAGAAAAACGGAGGAGATCATCGATGATATAGTTGACAAATCAACGGAAACGAATGGCGAAATGGTGAGCTTGTTCACTGATGATAAATTAATTTATAATTGTATTGACTAATTTGCACTGAATATTGATTAATTTGTATTGGAGGATGGAATTGAATCATTCTCATTTCTCGTCAATCGAGAAATGAATAATCGGTTAGGCGCTCTAATTTGTATCGTTGATATCCTTTGCAGGCTAATCTCGAGACGGAGGATGACAAACGAAGGGCGATGGATGTTCAATTTATACTGCAGAAGCGAATTATTGATGAGAAGACTCAGGTGAGGAAGGGAGTACTGTAGGATATGAAGTTATTCGGAATAACGGTAATTCTCAAAATGCAGTATCGTCCGAAACAAGATAATATTAAAAATTGTGACTATTGATTTTTAGGAATCGGAAAGCCTTACTCGCCTGCTAAATGATGCCGAATTGAGAGTATCTCATGCAGTGCAATCATTCGAAGATGAGAAAGAGAAATCAGCTAAATTGATGGATAAGATGGGAAGAGCGGAGAAGTCGATTGGAGATGAAAAGGAGAAGGTGAGGGAGGGTGAGAAGGAGAATGGTGGATAGAGGAAGAAATTAAATGATGATAATTTTATTAAAGGTCGTTGAATTGGAGAAAAGAGAAGCGGGATTGAAGGATCAATTAGATGAAGCTACGTCTCAGGTTGGAAAATGTATATAAACACTTATATATATTCTTTATTATCATTGAGATTGATCGATTACAATCGGATGCCGACCTACTCAAGTCACTGCATATTGATGAATTGAAAGAATTGGAAGAAAGGCTAACGAGTAATCTATCTGACAAGGAAAAGACGGTACGGTAGACTGGGTTACTATATGATGTGAGAATTGATGTTTCACAGGAAGTCAATCTGAAGAATGAAATTGACCATCTCAAGGATGAAATTCAATCGACTACCACTCAATTGAAGAATAAAGAAACGGAGAAGAAGGTGCGATTGGGAAGAAATTTCGCCTTCATAATCAATTATTTCAGGCAGTTGAAGACGTTATGACGGTGCTAAGGGATAAACTAGCGGACAGCGAAGAGGAGAAGAGTGCGCTGTCGATTCAGGTCGGATTGGAATATTTAGAATTTTTTTAGAGTGCTCTATCATTCTTATTCCCTTCCCCCTCCATATTCGTAGTTGTTGTTTCCAGGGGCTAAAAAAAACAGAAGATCCATGATTTATTTTTAAGTGGACGAGATGATTTAATATTTAAGATGGTGAGTTATCTGCTTTCAGATCAAATCTCTTACTTCTGAGGTGGATGTATTACGAAGGTCGATAGAAGAGAAGGAGAAGGAGATAGAGAAGAGGTGAAATGGAGAATTTTATTTTATTTTGCTTACTGCGGGGAGGTACATATAAGGATTTATTGAGATTGAATTGGATGGTAAGAAATACCAGATTGAAGAAAATAGAGAAATGCTGTTGAAAAGGGAAAATGAAAAAGTCGCCTTTCAGAAACACTAGACGTGTCATGCTATAATTGCTATTCCACACTGCTTTCAGGAACGATCTTCTCACGCAAGTCCACGCCCAAGTGAAAATTACCCACGCAGAGGTCATTAAGCTGCAAGGAAGATGGGAAGCGAAGGACCGAGAGACCGTGAGTAGTTGATTACTATATGTGAACACTAGCCTTGCTTCTTTTATTAATCATCCAGTAAGATCTCTTCGTTGCAGGGAGGTCTGCAGTGGCGGATTCACGAAATGCAAGCCGAGTGCAAGTAAGTGCCACCACTATTTTGCTCTAAATTTATTATCGCATATTGTTGAAATATCTTTCAATTAATAATAAATTATATTCTAGTAGCGAGAAGGAGAGGCGTCGCGAAGCAGAGAAGAAAAACGATGAGGTTATTTATTTATTGGAATAAACTGATTTTGTTATATGTTTAGCAGATCAAATCTCTCGCCTCTCAGATGGAAGTATTACATAGATCAGTTGTGGCTCAGAGGCAAGCGATGGCGGATATTTTTTATCTGATAAAAATCCTGTGACTTTGCAGCGAGGAAATCCATAAAAGGAAGATATCAGAAGTGGAGAAGGAATTGATTGAAACGAAGAAGATTTTGGAAGAAGAAAGGATGAGAAGGGACCGAATGGACTCAGCTAAGTGAGCATTTATTTCTACACGAATCAAAATTAGTCCCGATTTTTTATAGTGCTGCTTATCTCCATAGAATTCATGAGGAAATGGAGAGGAATCGCGTATCGAAGGAGAAGGAAATGAGAGAGAAATTGAGGGAAAAGGACATCGAAATTGTGAGAATAAAGGAAGAATTGGAGTGAGTATCACTGTTTATTTCATCCAGTTCTCTATTTCTAACCATGGTTTATTTATTAGCGAGGAGAAGGAGAGGTGCCGCGATGCGAATGAGACGGAAATAAGAGCGATTGAGGTGAGGAATCAAAGATCTAAAGATGGGGGGACGATCTTCGGGGTTCAATAATATAGTAGTCGTCTTTATTGATATCTTTATGTCTATCGCAGACACTCCGTCAATACGAGGCTCAATTGGAGGATATGAGAACGAAAATAATAGAGAAGGGAGATGACGATGGAAATGAGTGCGGGCTGAATGGAACAACGAGGAGATCAATTAGGTATGCTTCTAGGGAATGAAATGAACTGAAAGAATTAAATTAACGCGATTTAAAATCAAAATAACATTTAAATAATTTATTTTATTTTAGATTAAGTTCTAAGGATTGATCTTGTGTTGATTTTTGTGATTTTTTATAAGTATTATTTGTCATTTTGCAGCCCATCGGATATTCCTCTGGAAGAGTGGGGAAGGCGTAAAGTCGAGGAAGAGAATGCGCTCGAAATCGAAGATGAAAGCGATGATGAGTAAGTTTTTTATTTGATATTTATTAATGTTTATTGTTTCGTTTCTTCTCTTCGTGAGTACCCTATTACAGCAGCATTTTGGCTAAATATTTTTAAAAAAAATATTTTAAAAAAAGAAATAGCTGTTCAGTTACTTCAAGGAGAAACCAGGAGACGAGGAGAGAAGACAGAGAATGAGAGAGGAGGAGGAAGCTAGAGGATTGAGAAGGAGACAGCAGGTATTGGAATGAATATAAAATGGATTGAACATAATGGATCGGTTAGGCACTGGACAACATGATATCAAGTATAAAAATCATTCAGAAGAGCGAATCGGAGATTGAAGAAGGATGGCGGATCGGTAGAGAAATCGCAATGGATAGTGAAAGAACGCAGCGAGAGATGGAAAGAAGAGTCAAATTCGAGAGGGCACATGTTAGTTATTAGTAAATAGCTTTTTTGGGATGGGATATAGGATTCTTGACTTATTCATTTTATATCTTTACTTTGGAGATTATTCACGCATGATTGGATATCGTGGAAACCTTTTCATGTTTGTCTGGTTGAGATCATTGCTCAATTGAATATTCAAATTCTATAGAATCCTCGTGCTCCTCCTCGCCCTCGTACAGCTTGTGCCATCTGGAAGGAGAGCCTCGACGCTAATATGAAAAAGGAGTTGAGATGGAAGGATGTGAAGGATAAGAGCAAGTGGGAGATACTAGCAAAAGAGGAGAAGAGGAAGTACGATGCGAAGATGAAGGAGTTAGACTAACAAGTATACATGTAAATATTTTTGTTGTATTCAATGTGTACAGTTTCCTTGTTCTACTGAATTCATTTTCACTCACTCACATTCGTGCTAATAAACTCGCAATTGATAAAAAGAAGCGATGAGGTTGTATCTCACATAATGTTTGTAGTGTTTGATGCACTGTTTGATATCCGTCATGACAATTGTGGAGCATATATTCAACGATTTTACTGAAATACGTTTGATTCGCACGGGATACTGGATAAGGGTTTTCACGAAACCAGCACAATTTATGGATCTCTTTCCAGACTCGAAATCGTTGATGCTGTCGATTTTGTAGAATGGATGGATCTGATGAGGTGGGTGTCGACTAGATGACGCAGAGCTTTTTGAGCACTTGAAGGAGCCAAAATTAGCTTATAATGCTGTCTCTCTTGACCATTCTATGTTGATAGTGACTATTTCAGATATCGAAATTGGAGAGATGTCTCGAGGTGGCACTCAATCCGATCGGTTCACTCTAAGTATCTTTTTTTTCGTGAGGGATTCCTTTTTTAAATTGAAATAAGAATTGCAGAGCACTCCGCGATCGATTGGATAAGAGCAAGGAGAGCCTCACTCTAATATTCAGCATTCTGTGCCCGAGAGCAGTCGATCTCATTCTATCGCCTTACGGATTCAGAATTATTGAGGTATGTTAAGTGTCTGACTTTTGATAATAGAAACAGCGTCTATGAGTATCGATAATGCAGTTGAATTTATTATTTTAGTCCTTTCTCAATGCAAATATCGATGAAGCAAATGTGCGATTGGCCGATTCCCTTTGTAATTGTAAGGAAGGAAATTGCCCTGAAAAAAAGTGATGCTGTTCGAGAGGGGAAGATATGTCTGTGAGATATTTTTGTAGAAGGAGGAGGAAATGGTTGAGACGAAGAGACAATTGGAAGCATGGAAGGAAGCAGCAAACAAATATGAGAGACAACTCGCTGT
>LS486566.1:0-14235 GCA_900490705.1 Pristionchus arcanus
GTCACAAGTCTAGCTCCATCGTGTTATTTGTTCTCCTTAGTCCATTGGAAATTGTATAAAGAGCTCCACAAGAATAGGAATTTGAGAAAAAGTGAACAGCTCGAGAAATATTTATCATGCCAATTGCAATCCAATCGTGAAATCGTTCAATTTCTTTCTCCTTATGAATCGAATGTGCAGTTGTTCTGCTACAAAGACTCCACAAGAAATAATCAATCTAATTCCAAGAATTATCAATGGAATCTCGAGTTGAGCAAAGGATAGAGGACGGAAGGGATCGAGTTCACCAGCCGATTGTTTCTCTTTGAATCGAGCATCTGCCAAAATGTATTTATATGCAACGTTGTGACCGAGAACGATCGATTGGACCTGGAAAATGAACATCAAAACATAGAGGAGACTTAGATTCCTCACGTTATCGTCATTGTAGACTGAGAGAAGGGCAAAGTTTATTTCGTCCATTATTTTCCGTGAGTAGTTTCGACTGATGAGGAAGTTGTATGAATCTCCCTCTTGAATGCTCTGAGTGAGCCAAGGAACTCCAGTTGATTGACCACGAGGAAGAGATATCCTGTCAGTAGTTTTCAGTTCATTCTCGGTGAATAGTCTCAGTGGCATAATATTCGAAAATATTGCACTGACGGCGCAAGTCTGCATCTACTGGTAAGTTCCTTTGTTGAATAGAAATTGTATAGATCGGGTTCGTAGAACAATCCAACTCTTCCTGGTTCGTCGCACAAAATAAGAAAGCAATCATCGATATATTGACCTCCCCAAATAACGGATGAATGAGGACCGAGGATAACATCTGCCTGAAATGCTTTATCTATTTTGAGAAATAATTACTCCGAGCTTCGTGGGTGGAAAATTTGATAAATTACCCCATCTTTTATCAAATATTGATCTCCAGTTCTCAGTACCAACTTCTTTGCTCCACTCCAGAAATCGCTAATCATTGACGAAAAAGTTCTATAAATAAAAGCGTATTCTCGAACGTTAGAGATTGAACGAACGTTGGCGTGACTTTATTAGCCGTGAGATTGTTTCCATTGAAATAACTCTGATAGGCGAGAAATACGAAAAAGACGAAATATTGATTGAGAAGTCGATGGGAGAGGTCGAGTATTTCCAATAGAACCTAGAGAACTCTATCTCAAAAAAACTTGTTTGAGATTTTTCTCACATTTGCAAAGGTTCTTCTTGTTGTATTCTTTGAGATCCTACTTCTCAATAGATCAATTGACGAGTAAATTAGCGATGCGGCAAATATCATGACGAATAAATCGGCAGGAAAGACGACGTAGAACGAGAGATCGGTAACGAATCCTTCGCTTTTCTGTCGCTCCATGAACATCATCTAAGTTATTCCCTTTGAGGAAACATATTCTCAAACGACAAACCTTAGTTCTCATTGCAGTGACTGAGTATCGATATCTTTCTGGGTCGGTTACTCTCAACCAAGAAGTATCCGCTGCAGTGAATACTTCCATTCTATCCAATGAACCATCGAAGACTTCGTACTCGGAAGTTATTCCTGGAATTGAACTGCTTTCACTAATAAAAAAAAGAACTCACTCTGAGATGGAAACTTTCGTAATTTCACTCCATCGCAACCATGTCGTTTTGCAATCCATCGGAACAAATCGACAAAAACTCCATTGAAATCTCCATTTCGCATTTCGTATACATAGGGGTAATAGTCGACACCGTACCCAAGAATTAGAGGACCTTCGGGACAAATCGGGTCCATGAACTCAGTGGCATAAGGCATGTCTCCAGAGGGCGTTAAATAGACGATTCGGAAAGATTCCTGGTCATCAGATGACTTCGTAGGCGTGGTTGATGTATCCAAAATTGAATATCGCTAGATCGGCATTATTCGAAACAATATCATTCATTTACACGGAAGAAGGAGCGCGATGAGACAATGAGATGGGCGTCAAATTTCATCCCTCTCTCGTCTATTTGCATGATTCCTCTCGTACTCATGCACCCCAGATGATCAACGCCACTCGGGATTATTATTTCACCGTTGAGGGGAAGACATAAGAAAATATGAGCATAATACTTTTTTAAAGTTTTTGACAGTTTCCTTAATAATTTATTCAGAATCCTCTATTTCCAAATAGTTCTCGTTCTCTCCTTCCATTCTGTTCCTTTGTCGATGCCCATCCCCACAGATCACTCGCTACCATGTGGTCGCCATCAACCTCAACGACAATATTATAATCGATAACCTTAGAATGAGTTGTTTACCTTCTTTGGTCGTAGCTTTCGATCTGGCAAATCAAATAGGGAATCAGTTGGAGACGGAGGCCTTTCCTTTACTTCTTCTCTCGGAGTTGGCTGTCGTTTCTCTGGTGAGTGCGACTTCTTGGGAGTATCTCTATTAATCTTCAGTGGTGGGACAAAGGGAAGAGCACGAGCGGAGAAGCAAGGAGTGTATAATCTACCAGGGAAGGAAGGGCGATACCATTTGGAGGACGTCTGAAACGTCATTTCCCTTCCTTATGATTTCTAACACCTCTAACATTGATGTGACAGAAGGTATGCGCGATGAAGATCAGAGGACCGAGAATAAGTGATTGTACGAAAAAGAGGATGAGAACCTCAAGAGAAGAATTTATATTATCTCGTCCTCTTGACTAGAAAGAAATAATGCTAACCCATAGTCGCTGAGAGCTGCTCCCAAACATGCACGTAAGATAGGCGAAGAATATCCAGAAGGAAAGTAGATTGAGAACCTTGCATGACTTTCTAAACACAAAACTGTTTCTTTCTTCACCAAAGAGTCACAAACTTGGCCCAGTAACACTGGTGAAGATCTTGATCGGGAGATGTTAAATCACACGCGAGATTGCCGAGTGATGAAGGAAATGATGCGAGAATAATCAATTCCCAGACTGGGATTACGTAACCGTACATTATTGGTTGTTCGGTGATGACGAAACAACTAAAAAAATGTAGTTTTTGGAACACAAATATGATTTACTAACTGAATCCCGCTGACTCCATAATATTCCTTGTTCATGAAGTACGTCACGAGACATGGGATGAGAGCGATGAGAATAGGAATAATGTAATTTAGAAAGGGCGGGAATATTCCATTCTTGTTCCTTTTGTTGTGAACCATTCTAGATTCAGTTGAGTCAATCAGTGGAGAATTAGAAAACTCACGAATGCGCGAAGATTCCTTCAAATACGAAAGAAGCAGCAACCAGCAAAGCGAAGTAATGAATAACCACTGAGATGATCTTGCAGAGGCTCTGCAAAGTAAAAACTGTCTCCAGTGTCATGATTAGACGAACGTTATTTCTCATGATTAGATTGAGAACACCCATGAAAATCCAAAGGACGATTATGCCCAATTCTTCGAAGAGTTGAATCCATCGGTGATGACCAGTGTTTCTATAATAGTTTATTAGAAGTGAAATTGAAATCGTCCAACTTGTGCAGAATGTTCACTATTATTGTTGCGATGCACCAAATGACCACCCAGATTGTTGCCACGCACATTATGATCTGAATGGATAGGCATTTGAAGATACCAGAGAATCATGATTCACCCTTGCCACAGTGTAGGGAGTACCCGTGAGCATAGCAATCTCACATCGAAGATTCTCGTAGACATCACATACTCCGTTACTGTTGAAGTCATCGCACAAAGCTGAGCACACACTGAGGAAACGGACATACTACTTAATCACCAGAGGTAGTAGTCGATGAGACAGTCGTAGTTGTTGTTGTGGTAGTACTCGTGGTTGTCGAGGCTAAAGACAGTAGTTGAAATTCAGAGAGCAAGTCTCACTAGTAGTAGAAGTATCAGTTGATTGAGCTCCAATCAATGGAAGATGTGATATTACTATGGTCAGATGGATGCAAAACATTGCGCGAGAAGAGGATAAGTTGGGGAAGTATGACAATGCCTAATGGAACTTAAAGGATCCACTAGAGAATGCAAAGCTACCAAGGGCACGACTACCTACGCGATTTCTGAAGTGAAGGAGAGGAGAAGGAAGTAGTCAAGGAAGAAAAGAATGTAGCATCAGAGATGACATCCATTTTACGATTAGCGAGAAAATTACTAGAAAATAATTTCACGATTTATCAATTTTTATCGATAATGTGGATCAATACATTGATATGTATCATAATAGGGAATATCTTTATATAATATAATGCGGTGTGCATTTATTTAGAATCGTGGGGATGAGGTCGTTGATAATTTCGATCTCGATTGCTCTCTTAAAAAGTTATTTTTCAAAATGAAGATGAATAAGAAACTTTGAAATCTCACCTTGAGTCTTTTACCATAGCTCGGTTCACTTTACAGAATAATAGTGCAGTGACAAATCTATAAATTATGTGCCATTCGAAATGTGGAAACTAAATTACTCTTTGTATGGCTTCACAAAATACATCGTGATGATTGGTGCGATTGTTGGCATGTAAGAAACAAACTGCGAAGAACTTTGGTCATCTCTTTAGATTATTGTTTCTACCTCGACAATAAAATGTTCCTGAACAGGCGAACACATGATATCCACCTGACACGTTGCATAACAATAAGCAGCGCCAGTGAAGAAAGCAGGAAGCAAAGCTTGTAGTGATAACACCTGAATCATGTTTACTCCGTTGTATCTGAGGAGGAAGTAATCACTTTTGCAAGAGCTCTGTGCATTTGACTCGTTTTCTCACTCATCTGCACTGATTTCTCCACAATAAGTCGGAGAACCTGACGAGAAAATTATTAGTATTATCAGTTTACGTATTAAATACCCGTTTTCGAATAAAGAAGATGGAAACCATGATAGGCCCACTAGGTAGAACAATGCAGAGAATAGACATGAGGGGCATAAACCATAAGATCGAAGCATGGCCTGAAAGGTTCCTCTGGTTTTATGTATGAAAGTGATCTGTCAATGCATACCTTCAAACACATAACTATCGAGATCATAGTCTGGTCTCACGTTCTGTACTAAAGCTTTCACTACTTCTGGAGGATCGAGTGTGAAATAGAAAGACATCTGAGAATACGCGAATATGTAAGGCTAAATAAATAATTGGCTGCTTACAATAGTTAATAGATTGATGATTAGAATGATCATGCACCATACGAATACAGCCCATGCAGGTGGAGATTCCCTAGAATTTCACTTTTTTTTTCTTCCGCATATCAGAAATCTCAAATAAACATGATGTGGGCAATCAGATCAAACATCTGTCTCTCGTATCAAAATGGCACAATTTTGAATAATATGATCGAGGACTAATTCTCAGTTGATTAGAGTTCACTATTGCGCGCAAACCTGATTAGTACGTAAAGTCTATAGAAGAACGACGAGAGCATAAGCATCATTGACATGCACAGAGTTGTCAGCATCAGAGAGTACACTCCGTGACAGAATGAACCTGCGATTATTGGATCGTTAAATAGCAGGAACTAATGTATACCTGATACGTATACGCACGGGCCAACGTAGATATAGCCAAGAGCAGAGCGACCGGGAATTATTCTGAGAAGAAATAGAAGAATTGAAATAGAAAAAAAGGAAGAAAACTTCTTCTCTTACCGAACCATAGCAATTAATGCAGTGAGTGCGGCTACTAAGTCAGTAATGTTCACAGTGATGAGAAGAACAGTGTACGATCTGAGACAATTTAGGTTATTGTTAACCAACAAAGCATTATTTACTTCAGAGCCTTTGGAGATCGAAGAATTATGCAGATAAAGAGGAGAATATTTGCCAAAACTCCGATGGAATCGATAATGGAATGATGAACGAGCGAGAATAAATCATGACCAGGAATTGGATTGGGAAGGTGAGAGAACCAGTTCATTAATGAAACCTGGAAATACATCGATGTGAGACGAATGCGGAATGTCAGCGGTAATTGGAAAATGGAATGAGCTGCGGTTTTCAGACATCGACACAGGTGCTTATGCCTATGAATAAATAAGCATCTTGCATATATCTACATTTGTTGATGCAATCATTGCAGATCGCTGATTAAACATCCCACGCAAAATGATGAATGGTGAACTCCCAGTGTAAATTAGAGACACTTTGAACGGAGGCCAACTCAATCCAATCTATCACATACATGTGCACCTTCTTCAATCATGCGATAAGCGGTTTGATTTCTGTCTCTCTGTCTTGCGAAGATCGGGAGAATAAAACGAGGGCGAGAAGAGAGTGGAGTAGAAATGTTTTATCGTGAGATCGTACGGGAAATAATATGCGAAAGTTTTTGAAAAGCAGATGCAAAGTAGACACAACCACAAGATGAAAATAGATATGACAATTATTGAGTTTTGTTCATGAGCAAACATAAGAAGCGATAAAAGAACACGCGTGAATTCTATTATCGTGATTATGTTGATTATTTGGGTGGAGGTTTCTTCGAATATGAGCAATAAGACCAATTACGATCAAAATAGATTGGTCGTGACATTGAAACTCGGAGCGTTGAGATCACTCTGAACTTCTGAATTTGTCTCTTGTCTATGTGCGAATGCGGATTTTTTTTTTGGAAATTTTGAAGAAATTACCTTGCGGATTTATTTACTCGCTGAAAAAGGTGAACACATTTTTTTCAAAAACAGGATGAAAAAACAAACATTGAAAATACTTTTGCTTCGGATGCGATAGATCTCTTTGCTTTACAGAAAAATACTTCCTGGACGAACCTGATGGACCAATAATGTGTTCGCTTTTAAGATTAGAACTCACTCTCGATAAGATTTGAGAAAATACATTGTTATCATAGGCGCGATTGTTGGCATGTATGAAACAATCTGGTCCAAATTCATGCAATGGAGTTATTTTGGCCAATAAACAATATACCTCAATTATGAAATGTTCCTGAACTGGTGAACACATTAGATCCATTTGACATGCTGAATAGCAATATGCTGCACCAGTAAATAGAACTGTGAGGGCAGATTGCACCGATAGCATCTCAATTTCAATGTTTTCCAGTGAATTGAATCCTTATAATGATAAATGCAAACTTATGCCTATGATTTTACTTACTTTCGCTAAAGCTGAATGCATCTGGCTTGTTTTTACACTCATCTGTAGTGATTTCTGAGTGATTAGATGGAGTACCTCGAAGGTATGATATTTTGTTAATTCCCAGGTGATTTATATTGTACCCTTCGTCGAATGAAGAAAATAGCGATCATCATGGGCATACTGGGTAGAACAATACTGAGAATTGTCATGAGAGGCATGAACCAGAGAATCGAAGAATGACCTGATGTTTATTGTTTTCGAAAAACTTTCATACTATACTAACCTTCAAACACATAACTATCTAGATCATAATTTGGTCTCACTTTTTGCACTAAACTCTTTGCAACTTCAGGGGAATCTAGAGTAAAATAGAATGTCATCTGAAAGTATTCTGATAAAATTAATTGCAACAATTAAATAACAATTGTCAGAAGGTTAACGATAAGAATTGTCATACATATTGAGAATACTGAAATAACCGAAGGAGAATCCCTGAAAACTTTATTGCTATGAATTGCGGTGTTGGTGATTGTCATGTCATTGTGGTTATGTACCTTTCAAGAACGTAGAGTCTGTAGCAGAAAGAAGTAAGCATGAACATCATTGACATGTTGAATGCAGTAAGCATGAGAGAGTAGATTCCATGGCAGAATCGACCTGATCAAGGGTTACTTTTCTTTGTTGTAGTTCAGAGCTTTCTACCTGATACTAACACACACGGGCCTATGTAAATGTACCCGAGAGCTTCACGACCAGGTATTATTCTGAAAATTATTTTAAAGATTTACGACGTCTAACAAGACTAGCTCACCTTATCATAGTTAGAAAGGAAGTAAATGTTGCAACAAAATCAGCAATATTCACTGAGAGAAGAAGAATTGCGAACGATCTACAAGCAGAAAATAATTTTGTTAAGGGGAAGCATCTAATACCTCAATGATTTTGGAGATCGAAGAATAATACAAAAGAAAAGAAGGATATTAGCGAAAACTCCGACAGAATCAACTATCGAATGATGTATCAGTGAGACCAAATCATGAGATGGAATCGGCTTCGGAAGATGAAATAGAAAATTCATAGGATAGAAACGGGATAGTCAAATTAATGAGTTATAAGTGAGTTCAGAAAGCTATTAACGGGTATACGTTTACTGAAATGTGCTTTCAACAGAATCCCTGTCCCGAGGGATAAATTATTTGAGGCTTTCATCGAATTCTGTACGATCGTTGAATTCATTTTAACTGATCGGCGATTGCGTCGACCCATGCAGAGTCGAAGGGAGAATCTCCCGCCAATCCTGGTAGTCAAAGTTCAACCAATTTCCGAATTGTTTAGCAAGGTATCGATTGATGTCAAAAATGACTGGGGAAAGATTTTACCATCCATTTCAAGCACCGGCAATTGACCAAATGGGAAAGCTATGAGAATTTGTGTCATGAATTGCAACAATTACATAACTCGCATGATTTCACTCTCATTCAGATTAACGGTAAACCGTCTCTAGTTCCACTTTATACCAAATGATTCACCACAAAATCGCACGCGGAAAATATTTGCCCGCTCGAGTGTGTCAAGATTAGAGTGCGGAGAGGAAGAGGGAAGAGTGAGGGGAAAGGGTTCATTCCTTGATGAAGAGTGAGAGAGCGCGGTCTACTCTTCCGGAAGAGTTGCACCGAACATTCACTTGGAACCATTTTGATAGAAAATCTCGCCATCAGGCCACGTCACTCTCACGAATTGCCCAAGAAAGTGTACTCATTGGAGTATTTTTGACAAATTTAAGCTCAGATTGATCGGAAACCTTGCTACCACTTACTTTGTTGCATCTTAGACACCCTTACCTCACAAAACATTGGTTTCAATGCGGCACGTATCAGGCAATGGAGTGAAGGGGATTCGATCCAGATTGCGATGCAAATGTGCTCTAGAGGACTTAGGCGAACTATGTATGCAAATTCTAAACCAAGCCCTAAAAAATTCGAGGTCAAAACATCGAAAATAGCCCGAAATCGAATCTACTCTTCCGGAAGAGTCGTCACTCTTCCGGAAGAGTTAATCCCTTTCCCTCTCACTCTTCCTCTCCCTCTCATTCCTCGTTGCGCCGAGAGGAAGACCCTTCCTTTCACTCTTCCTCTCCGCACTCTAGTCAAGATACAAAAAAATGATCGATTTTTGTCAAGATACAGTTTATTGAGGTATGTACAACAATAGCTAGGATGAATCATTTTCGAATTGCACGTTTTTACAGTAAAACACAACTTACATAAAAAATAAACCATCTCAAAAACTACTGAGAACGAAAAACAAAAGTTTTACTGAATGATTCGATTCTCTTGTTCGATTCAGAAGTTAGTCTCTGCCCTCTTCTTCGCCCATTCTCTCAATCGAGGAGTATCCAGAATCTTCTTCGTCGTCTTCAGCACATGGGGATAATAAGCAAGGAATCCAGGGCAATGATGATCCATGATTGATACATGCTCTGCTATGAGGAGATCCACCCAAGTGAGAGATGCGCCAATGAAGTGACCAGCACTTCCACTCTTCTGCAAAATATTGACTTGATATTGGGAGAAGAAAGAATTGAAGTGGGGATGTAAACAAGTGGTGGTGAAAACATAATGAGGCATCGTCTTATATCCAACGATAAACACACCTTGGCGATATCCTCGAGTATGGGGAAGTATTTATCCCTTGCTGGTTCTCCGATTGCCTTTATCATTTCTTCTTTGTCTCCTTCTGAGAAACCGAATAGAACAGCCATGAGAGAATCGATTTCCTCTTCGTATTCACGATGAAGTTCAGCAAGAGAATCGATTTGAGCTGCTTCGAAGTGAGACGAACCAGCGAAACCTGAAGGGAAATAGAGGAATCAGTGAGGAGATGATGAAAACAATGAGTGAAAACTGAATAGTAATGACCAACCAAGCTCCTGGGCAAGATAACGATAGATTGCGAATGACTGAGTGAGCTTCTTTCCATTTGCCTCCAGTTCAGGGACGTTGCCAGATGGAGTTCCTTGAATTGTTTGTAATGATATCCGCTAGACGAAATGTTTACCTGGTCTCAGGGAAGGCCAATGATCCATAGCCACTCGTTTCTCTTGATAAGGAACATTGCCCAGAAAGAGCATCTCTCGAGCGACCTGAAGTCATCCATTTTAGATTGATATCTTAGATTGAATTACCTCAGCTCTTCCTCTTCCTTTGAAGGACGTAAGCTTGAAAGTGGGCATTCTCATTGACTCCATTGTTAGTTACAGTCAGCAGTGAAATAGACTGAGAGAGGAGACTATTGTCCCTTTATAAAGGAGAGGAAGATTGCGAAAACAACGAGTGCACGTAAACAGAAAGAGAGCAACAATTCGAACTCTCTTGTGAAATCTATTGAGCTGAGAAAAAATAATGAGAAATTATAAGACGAAGCCAATTCTTTAATCTTGGTGGATATGGAAAAACGGAACCGAAGAAATAGAAAAGACATTTTCTTGAGCAGATATTGCGAAAGTCACAAGACGAAGGGAGGAGGAGGCTATTCTTGCCCAGTTGTTATTGGGTATTGCAGAGGGAGAGAGAGAGAAGACATTTGCACGGGACACTTTGGATGTTGACTACCATTGGCAATTCTCTCCGCAGGGACGAACGCACAAATAGAAAGATAGCCCTACCACGTGGACTTCGGTATCATACGAAATCATCGATCATGTTTATGTTATCTCTGATCAGAGATTTGTCAGGGATCATTGGGGGATTATTCATTTATTCATCCTCTTCAATTCATCGCTTCTCGCAATACTTCACACTGTGATTTGACATCGAAAAGGGCTGCGTACAGATTGAGTTGCTCGTGAGAATTATTGTGGAATTCCTGAAACGGAAGGCTCATTCTAGAGATTTATAACTGATTTACCGATAGTACTGCTGACAATGTCATCAGATTTCCCAGGATTGTGGAGAAATCAGCAATCTTAAGCTCGTTGCGATAGTAATACTGCAATTCAACAATCATTTCGTCGTTGCATCGTTGCATCTGAATAAATTTCTATTATTTTGAAAATAATTATATATACCTTACCCATATCACAGTAAGCGATAACGATAAGGGCGTGGAATTCGGTGTCCGTAAATTTTCCCATTCGCAATGTCTGATGAAGAATTGTCAGATATTCAATAGCATAGCTCCGAAGCGCACTGATCATGCAAAGATTTACGTTTCATGACAATTGAAGAACACACCTTAGCAGATCTCATTTCCTCGTTACGGATTCTTGGCCAGCCACCCATTCATCACAATTATTTAAATCGAAGCAAGTTAGAAGCGTACACATACTTCTGCAATGAACCATACGAAAACTATTTGTCTAAATTAACTCACTTTCCATACTCTTGATACTTCTTTGCAGTTCGAAAGTAGCACTCAAGAGCAATAAGTTTACCGACAACAGTACGGAAGATCGAAGCCTATGCAGAGACGTTATTAATAAGAGGGAACGAAATGCAAACCATGAGATGTTCAGAGAATTGATCGAAATCAGGAACGAGACTTCGAAGGAAGATCTTCAGTTCTCGAATTATTATCGGATACATTGCGTAATAGTAATTCAGATTCGTTCGGTACAGATTCTGAAATGACAAATCATGTTAAATGCATTTTTACAACACAAACCTCGGCTTCATTGACTACTTTCAACTTGAATAATTTCACCAGCGTCATCTCTTCGGTCATTCGTCGAGTAACTGAATGGCTAGAAAATATTCATTTTATTCTGGCCGGGTGATTTTTTAAACAGACTCATATTCTCTTTTGATCAGTTCTAGAATCGAAGTCGTCTCCTGTATGCACTCCATTCCAATCTGTCGACATCGTGCAAATCGACAATATTTGTTCATCTGAAAACATGACTTGTACAATTCGCTGGAAATTTCCATACGTTTTCGAAATTCACAATTGCCGTTTCCCTCCTACCCGATTTTTGAGTAAGTTTGAAGAAGGCAGCGCAGGCTCTATTATTTGGTTGTATGGAAAAAGAAAACGGTGACCTACCGACAAACTTCGAGTCCACAGTGCGTTTCCGTTATTGTCACAGAGCAAACCAGGCAAGGTGCATCCTCCATTATGGCGATTGGAAAGAAGAACTCAAACTAAATATCGAAAAGGTAGAAATGGTTGTGGTTGATCAGGATGTTTATTCCTCTCGCAATAACTCGTCTCTCTCTACAGAGGGACAGATTACGCTTCACAATCAACAAGAGAAAAGAGACAGAGGAAGAGGAATTGGACTACATTTCAGCACGGATAAGTACTTATAATTCTAATTTTTATTCGAAACATTTTCGATCAACCCTAAATATTTTTCTCTTTTTGCGATGACTTCTCTTCTTTACTTCTTCGTCTATCTCCCTTTACACGTGGGGATTGTGTATGGCATATGTATAATGACCGAACCAGAATGAAATCAAAAGAAGAATTCATTTTGAATATTTTATATTGTTTTAGCTCATAGCTTCGAGCAATAATTCACATTGAGATTTGATATCGAACATGGCTGCAAACATGTTATGTTGTTCGTAGCAATTATTGTGAAACTCCTGAAATTCGTATTTATCTATTTTTATTATCTCTTTTAAAGGAACCGTAATCACTGCTGACAATGTAATCAATCGTCCCAATCTTGTTGATAAATCGTCAATACGAAGCTCATTACGATAATAATTCTGAAGTTCATTGAACACTTTTGATCGAATGCTCTCGAAGATTCCATTAATTCTATCAGGAAGATAAATCGTTGAATCTGAATAAAGTTATTTGAATTTATTGCTTCCTTTGTTTTACCCATATCACTGAAAGCAATAACGATTAGTGCATAGAATTCAGTCTCAGTGAAAGTTCCCATTTTCATCATTTGATGAAGATAAAGTAGATTCTCCGACGCATAGCTTCGTTTTGCACTGAAAGTATGAAAAGTACAATCAAAGAAATAAAGGAAACTATTCAACCTTATGAGATCTCGTTTCCTTGTTACGATTTCTTTCTCGGTCAACCATTCCTCACATTTCTTCAAATCAAAGCAAGTGAGAAGAGTGCACATGCACCTAAACTTTTTTCTCCTACTTGAACAGTCAAGGAATCTCACTTCCCATACTCTTTGTACTGCTTTGAAGTTCTGTAATAAATCTCTAGAGTGTTAAATTTGCCAACAACACTGCATAAAATTGTCGCCTGTGAAAGATTATGTTAGTTCCGTCCGTTCAGAACTAAAAAGAAACCTTGAGATGATCAGAGAACTCATCAAACTCGGGAATGAGATTTCGAAGAAATATTTTCAGTTCTCTGACAATTATGGGAAACATTGCATAGTAGTAATTGAGTGTTGATTGATATCGATTCTGTTGAATAACATCAACTGTAAGATTCGTCCAATATCTTTTTTTTAAACTCACTTGATTTACATCTACTACTTTTAGCTGATACAACTTCACTAATCGCAATTCTTCAATCATTCGACGAGAGACTGATTCACTAGAATAGATGGAACGCTCAAGTAAAACATTGAGAATAATGGAACTGACTTATACTCTCTTTTGATCAAATCAAGAATGGACGAAGGTTCACGTAAGCATTCCATTCCAATCTTCAAGCACCGCGAATATCGACAGTATCGACAAGTATACTTTTCATCTTCAAGCATTAATTTTTATCTTACTAAACTCCTAGAGACTATGAGCATACGTTTTCTAAACTGGCATTTGCCATCGCCTTGTCGACAAATGTATCGTTTTCCTGATTGCTGAGTGCGTTTGAAGAATGAAGCACAGGCTCTGAAGAGAAACTGATTTTTTTTTAAATATGAATTTACTCACCGACAAACATCGAATCCACAATGTGTCTCCCTGAGAACAACAGAACATACGAGACAGGGAAAATTGTTCATTCAAACGATAGAAAGGACAAAAACGTTTAAAAAAAATGATCGGATGACTTTGTTCGCGTTCTCTAGTTTATCGAAGGGGATTATACTGGGATGGGGGGAGAATACGAAGAGCAGAGTGAGATTTGAACAGAGAAAGGGAAAAAGTGATGTTTGCTCCTCTGTGAGACGAGACGGAGAAGTGAGAGAAGAATCTAGTGAATGTTCTTGAAGGAAATGTTCAACCGATCACACGCTTTATCGTTCCTCTCTCATCTCATTCAATCCTGCTCTCAATAGTTCATCTTGTGA
>LS486571.1:0-31663 GCA_900490705.1 Pristionchus arcanus
CCTCCCATATTTTTAACACGGCTCGTCTAATAGCCAGCCCTCCTCCTGTTTCTAACCCGGCTCGTCTAGATGCCTCACTCACATCATCTTCACTCCATCCTCGCCCGTCCTCGCGTGGCGCGTGAACGACAGGGCGAACAGCTGCTCCGCCTCCTCCGTCGAGAAGATCAGCGACTGAGAGAGAAAATCGATAATTACCGTAATCCACCACTTAGCGATCCCTACCGTATCTATTAACATGCAATCGATAATTACCGTAATCCACCACTTAGCGATCCCTACCGTATCTATTGACATGTAATCGATAATTACCGTAATACTCTATTTTTGATTCCCACCGTTCAATTATCAATCGCTAATCATTTAGGAGCCAAAGCACATTCATCAAAGTGCGTTTTTGGAAGCGTCTCCAAAATTCATCCACCAGTAACTGTTGCGTTTCGCTAGCTGTGTATCAGCCAACAAGTCTGCGACCGATTGATGTCTTCGATACGTGTAGTCACAAATTTTGAATAATGCCCATTCTCATTTCCATCCTCCCTTCCCAAAACATAGCGTTTGCCATCTCCTGGCAAGACTCGTGCCGGACTGCATCCACTTCGTACTGCCGTACACGAGCCCTACAGTATTCCCACACTACCGTACCTCTCCATTCGGCGCCCACACCACGCCGGTCGCCCGTCCCGCCAGTCCGCCCCACTTCTCGTCCGTCCACGTCGCGCGGTCGTAGATTCTGAGAGGCAATTATGGAAATGCACCACGCACTCGCTACACATCTTCTGAAATCATACACCATGTCTTGAAATCAAAAAAAAGGGGGAACAATATTGTTTTTTTGTAACTTCAGGTTTCGACGATCAAGCGAAACACAATTCGTGCCGCTATAACACTCCTGCGAAACGCAATCTCGACAAGCGAAATGTAGCGCATCTACAAATCAAATAGCAGATAAGCGCATTCATCGCATGAATCCGAGCACGAATAAAGTGATAGATGTTTGTAACCTGCCAATCTACTATGAAATCGAATCAACTCAGATTCATTACTTACGAAACATTCGTGAAACCCAACAGCGACAAGTGATTTAGCTGAATTTTTTCCTACCGTATCCAATTTAATGATCGACCCACCTCATCACATTGCTCGTGTAGGTCACGGCCAGTCTCGTTCCGTCCTTGGATGGGTACAGGCCCGTCACGCCGCCCCCGAACCAGGCACCGACGGACGAATGGGTGCCCGTGGAGAGGTCGGCCAGCTGGAATGAGCGGAACGAATAATGTTAATTTAACATAAATAAATTAAATACCCATCCCACCGCTTTAGCTGGTCCGAGAAAAAGCGCACATAAAGATAGTTATTTGATTTTGTAACCAAGTTATCGCTGAAATATCAAAAATCAAACAGATTGATAGCTCATTAGCGGAACTTGAGGCAGGAATGCAACAAACAGTTTATTAATTTTGGTCGAGGTCACTAGTGAATTGCGAAGGCAAGAATAGATCGAGTTTAACGATTCCATGAAACATGAAAGAAAATGGGGGAATAAATTGTAAAGGTAGTGGTATAGGCTATCGAACAGCTCGCTGAGTTATCGCGATTTCCTTTCAACTGGTTCCCCAGTGGGAATATCGTTTCAACTCACAATGATCTAAGTCTTGTTCCAGCTCCCCACAATCGAACTGTGCTCTGATTCCTACACCAACTTTCGCACATTTTCTCTTGCAAGATCGTGGTTTCAACTCACAATGATCTTGTTCGTGATACAACTCGCTCCAATCGAATTGTTCCATCTTACCTTCATTCCCCACACACAACAAGAATTCCAAACCACTTTTGTGCAATTCACCCCAATCGAATTTCCCCCTTTTGCTTACATTCCCCACATAAAATAATAATGATAAACCACTTTTTGCCTGTTAGATTCCCGTTTCAACTCGCAATGATCTCGTTCGTGCTGTAACTCTATCGATCGAGACCCCCCCCCCCCTTTTCCAATGCAATCGGTGGATGCCTGCCCACGTATGCCTACCCCACCCCTTCTCCCCATGGACCCGGCACATTCCCGGTTCAACTCACAACGATCATATTCCTGTTACAGCTTACCACGATCAAATTGTCATAGATTCCCGTTTCAACTCACAATGATCTTGTTCGTTGTGCAACTCGCCACCATGAGGGAGTTGCCCCAGGCCGAGTCCCAGACGAGGGACGAGAGAGGGGACACGCCCGTCTCGATGATTCGGATGCACTGGGCGGAGGGCCTGCAATTAGTTAATTAGTAATTTGACCTTTTTTGAGTGATTCCAAATGGCAAATGGCTCCAGTATTGTCTCCGGCCCGGTCAGCCCGAATATGACGTGCTCGTGAAACATTAATTCTCCCAACAATAGGACTAGGTGACTAGTCCTAAGAGAGTAGGAGACTAGACTAGGAGAAAAAACTGCTACCACTCTACTACCAAGATTTGTCTCATGCTACCGTAACCCTCCACTCACTTCACTCCCACAATCCTCCCCGACAGCCTCCACAAGATCACTGCTTCACAATCTATTTGCGATTACCATATTCGCCTTGCTAATCACCAACTGACTTTCTCAAGCTACCGTAACTCACTTCACTCCCACAATCCTCCCTGACAGTCTCCACACGAGCACAGCGGCGCCCGCAGCCACGGCGAGCAGGCGAGCGTCGTGAGGGCTGCAATATATGATGATGATGATGATGATGATAATATTATTACTATTAGTTTTAATGGGCATGAGCGACCTCGTATTGCTACAAAACTGCACGCTGGTCTAATGAGCTACCGTCGCAACATGAATCTAGCAAGGGAATATATGATTGAATTTCAATTTTTGACCCTCATCATCATCCGAACAACTGCCTCAAATCCACATTCTCGTCTCACTAGCTGTAACTGTGGCGCATATCCACCTAGTTAAATCGTACTACTTTTGACAAGATCTGCTCTTTTTGAAACAAAGCCAATCAATCAAAGGAAGTGTGCAGACAATAATTTATGTATATACCGGTATTGGCAGAGTTCCCATTGTTTCTAATGGACATTCCTTATGAATAACAAAATGGTGCGGCACAAAACCATCAAGCGTAACCTTGCAACTATTGCTCTATTTTGAAAAAAAAAACAATGAACAACAACAGCCCACTCAAACTGCATCACCGTCTAACGTAAATTTACTTTTTCAACTGCTAAAACAATAGCAACAATAACAACAAAAACAAAAAATAACCCACTCGAACTGCATCGCAGCCACGTTCTTCATCTTCGCGTGGTGCAGCGTGAGCGGCGGCTGCTGAGCGTCCGCGCCTGGAATTTAATTAATTCATTAAATTAATTATATTTTCGAAAATAGTCGTTCGCTTCTCCCTCAACATTCCCGTTTCGCAACTATGGCAAAGCATGAAATATTTCAAATAAGGCAATGCAATGGAGTTTTTGTATGAAAAAAAACCTCAACTACTACTCACCCCGCACCACTTCCAGAATACGAAATTAGTAATATTCACGCACTCATCGAACGTTAACCCGTAATTTGCAATATTCACAACCAACTCACCGATACCGTATATCCGGATGTAGTCTGTCGACTGACAAACGGCGACGCGTGCGCCCTCCCCGTCCACTGCGACACACCGCAGCCACGCGTGACTCCTGCAATCAGATAGATACTTCAACCCGTGATATTAGCGCTGTCTCGAGATGGTTGGTATGCGCGTTAGATATTTCAGTCCAATGATCACATGTTCGCTGTGTATTATTAAACATCCAATCAATAATCAGTTTCTATCGTTATCAAGTACTGGGAAAGAAGTTAATCTGACCCGTAGGAATTGGGCTATCAAGATTGTTGGTATACTCTCCAGTCACTTCACTCCAATGTGAATCTCACTTCGGATATTATAATATCATACACCCAATAATTAATCAGTAGCTCCCGGAAGGATGGCGCAATCAATATTCTATCGTAATCTTCACCAATATTTTCCTACGCTTCGTTCCAGTAACCCAAATCAATACTCTACAGTAATCTACCGTAATCCTCACCATCCGCGTGTGGCGGCGTACTTGTCGAGTGCGTCGGCGAGCGACGTTTGCGCGTCCGTCGGCACCATCTTCGACAGCATGCCGCCCAAGCCAGAGCGCATCCTGCAAAGGGTGCTGCTTATTACGGTAGTCTTTGAGGTAGGAAGAGAGAATACGTTACAAAGTACGTTGAGCCTATGTTTTTTCACAATCACCAGCATTTTCCCGTCAGAATTACGCTTCCGAAGTTAATGAAACAGAACAGGTAGTGATTATTTCAATGTATTCGATGACCTTCTGGAAATAAAATTAATCGCATTCACGATTGGTTCACACCCTAGGCTGCTTCTCTGCACGTTCAAAGTATTTCACCCGTCAGATCCGTGTTTCCTAGCTACATTTAGAACGAATAAGGAGGCTTTCATTCGTTCTTCCTGGAGATGCTCGATATCAATATTTTCGTCCTGCTTCTCTACCGTCTACCAATTCAAATAATTCTCTCACTCGCCAGATTCGCGCACCACGTGTACGTCTATAATTGCTGCGCAGCTGGGATAGTAATGATACTGCTCTTTGTGATCTAGTCTCCAAATTCAATACAAATCCAAACCCGGCTCGCCTAGAGCACTCCTTCCCATCAAGATACCCCTTCCTCACCTCTGCACCGCCTTTCCCCATCCTCCTCCCGCATTCTCATCGTTCTCGCCCGCGTTCACGCCGTTCTTCTCGTCGATTTCCCTGGAAAATTAGAATTTACAAAATATCCATAAATCAACAATCAATCCTTCAAATTTATTGTAAACGTATTGCTGCTCAAAATTACATATAAAGTTAAAGCTCGCCTCAACACATTGGCCGTCGACCTCCGGAACATGAATGCGCCCTTGACGTCGTCTCTGGACAGACTGTGCTGCAGCTTGGACAGTGACGTCCGCTCCAGACGAGGGTAGTCGGTTAGCTGAGAATAAATCAGTCCATAAATCGATGAAGCGAAATCTAAGGAATGAATGAATAACGTGCACATTTTGCATGTAAATAATTGCGATCTTCTATACGTTTAAATAGTAATTAGAAAACAGATGAGGGTAGTCAGCTGTTGAATTTGACTTCGAAAATTGCTGGATTCCCGTTTCATTATTACATTACATTCGGAACAGCTATAATGCATGCAATAGAATCTGCGTTCGTTGTCTAAAAAAATAACAGTCTGTCAGAAAAACGTTAAGTCGAATAAATCGATCTATCTATCCACAATGCGCATATACTTTAATTGCTAGGCACAAAATTAAAGTAGCGTCCCTGGACAGACTGTGCTGCAGCTTGGACAGCGACGTCCGTTCGAGACGAGGGTAGTCGGTTAGCTGAGAATAAATCAGATTAATCAGCCGATCAAGATTACGGATTAGCTGCGGAACTTCTACATGTTTTAATTATATTAAATAGTATGGTACTGAACGGCCGACTGCGAGGAAACGATTGCTCTATCGATGATGCAGGATCAAATTCACAAAGCAGCAGTAGTCTACATGTGTTGATAGTTGCATTATGAAATTGTTCTTTTCAAGTAAAAATGATCAAAATATATTGTCTACGATGTGCTTCGAAAAGAGATCTGAAGCGAATGAAACACGAATCTCAAAGGCAAAAATGCAGTGTCAAACCCTGTGAATCACTCACAAACTATTTTGTAGCAACTTGATTTTAGGCTAATCGTTAAATTCAGTTTCTCCCATACTTGTTTGGGAAAACGCATTCATGTCTTCGAGCCAAAGTTTTAACGTTTTAAGCCAAAGTTTTAACGAGCCAAAGTTTTAAGTTTTAACTTAAAAGTATGGCATAAAATAGGGTTGAGCCACTCACAAATTTGCTCTCCTGCAGCGTCTCGAACTGCTTGCGCGTTCCGGCGATGATTTGTCCATTGAATTCCTGCCGAAGAGTATATTATGACAAAACTAGTGTTACTGTTAAATTATTCTCAGCAATGGAGATACATCCATGCTTTAGTCTCATCGCCTACATTAGTGATTACTTAGCGCAGAGAGAATTCCCTTAAGGATACATCAATTATATTGCTTAGAAGCCCTCTTTTTTGTTTGTTTTGTATGACCACTATTTTTCTAACGGACTGGAGAAACAGCAAACAAACCTGTAGTGAATACGCGCACTCCTGGACGGCGGGCGGCGGAAAGTTCAGCAACGACATTTCCGAATCCTTGAAATATACAAATTAGTTACATAATCATGAAATCTGAGCTCAGATTGTGGAAAACTATCATTCAACCTAAACGCCAATTGTCAATGAACAGCACGCAACTCAATTGTAATAAACACGAAGCGTTATGCGAGCGATTATATGGAAAATACAATAAAAAATATAGAATGACGCGATCAATTACGGGAGAATACACGCGGCATGCATGCACTTAAGTAAAAACAGCTAGTCTATTATCTTTTAAAGGATAAAAATAAGTCATTTTAGCAATCAAAAGCGTCAAACACGCGATAAACATGTTTCACAGAAATACCGAAGCGAAATTCGCGGCAACAGGATACTGTAGCTTCTTGCCTATCGAAAACTGACTATTCTCGCTTTTTCAGAATTTTTATTTTATTTTTTTTCGCTAATTAAAAACATTTTTGTATCTCTAAATCGTCTGTCTGCAGTTTGCTTTTAAAAAAAATTACAAGGCAAGAACAGGCTTCAGTCGTAAGAAGGATTCCCAAGCTACGGAAGGCTGTGGCTCTTCAGACTTTCAGTAGACCAACAATCCATCGACAGATATCGCTTCCAAACATTTCTCCAGCAATATTTTCAATATTTTCTTTGAACAATTCTTGGGGCGGTACATTGTTCATTCAGACCCCCTCCTTCCCCAGATTTCAATATTTGACAGATAAATCGGCTCGAAATCGTCAGCGTTGCTCGGGCCATTGAGCACTCTGATGCGAATCTCGATTTCGGCAAAATTTACAGCATCTCTCGCTCAAAGTAAAGCCAGATGTTCTGCCTGGGAACGCGGTCGTTTCGCTTCTCGTTTCGCCTCGATCGGCCTCTCAATTTCTCAGTAACTCTCGATGTCTGGGCTCTCTTCTCCCTAACCGTTCAGCTCCAAAATCAGCTATGATCTCTTGATTTACGTGATATCTAGTTTACCCTCAAGTAGCGAATTGCGGGTAGTTGTCTCATTTGATCAGTGATACCTAACAATGTTCGTGAAATGAAGAAAACAATTCTTCAATCGGTCAGCTCTGATCATTACTTGAAAAATATACCTACTCGATAGTGGTCAAGTATCGGTAACCACTAACTACTACTCTCCACTTTCCCACTCACTCAGCCCCATTATTTCCCTGCAATTCCCCTCCTCGAGTCTGTGTTGTGAATCGCCTCTCTCTGTTAGAAGCGCCCATAAATCCAGGGGGTCATAAAAGTTGAACAGCCTATTTGATTGGGTCCCAGAGACTCTTCTCCTCCTCCTCCCGATTGCATCCCCTGACTTCTCCCTTTCAATAGCCTTCTCCCCATCCCATTAAATGTGATGCTGCTCTAGACATCTGGATAATGTCTAGGCCGATTTTACGCTGATTTTTGTAGCGATTTGATTGGGTGAATGAGTTTCTGTAAAAGGATGATGTACAAGGAGATATCGTACTGTAGCCGCCCCATTCGACGTAGTTCACTATCGCAAATTGCTTCAATCGAGAGCATGATGTTAAACAGCTTGCTCATCATGATTCATTTTATTAGCCCCCTTCTCCTGCTAGACATCTGGATAACGTCTCTGTGCAAGATTTAAAGCGATTACCACTCTGGTTTCTCGTGACTAGTAGTAAATTAGTTGGGGTGGGCGGAGTCTGAGCTGACTAGTAGTAAATTAATAGTCTGACTAGTTGCTGATCAGTTGGCTGCTGACTAGTTGTTAGCAAGTAGTCAGCAACTAGTTGGGAGGCTATTTGCCTATCCGTCGTGACTAGCACGCGCCTTGCCTATAAGGGCCTATTTTTCAGCCCCCTTCAGATCAGGGTCTGATCATCAGATGGCTCCCGAGTGTGGATGCCGTCGACTGCTATCCCCAAAAGGGAAAGCCTTTTGAATGTGACTACCGTACATGGTCTTACCATGCATGGATCAGTTACAGTATGAGGATCACTCATACGGTATCAATCAATAATACAGTACCTATTCGTTTTCAAAAGTGGGCGGGGCCTATCCCCGACTAGTAGTAAATTAGTGGCTGACTAGTTGTAAATTAGTTCCCTGACTAGTGATTTCCCTATCCGCCAGCAACTAGTCAGCATACTAATTTACAACTAGTCACGAGAAACCAGAGCAGTAGCGATTTGAATGGTTTGTCTGACCCTCTAAATTTCGCATTATCTCTCGCACCGTCTAACTGTGCAGTTTTGAATATGCAAGCTGTAGATAAGAAGAGTACTGTAGCTTTTCATCGATCCATCAGCTTCTACGGTTCCCTAACCAAGGCTGATGACTTTCAAGGCTTTGTTTAAAAAAACAATCAGCTTTCTGTCATGATGGTCTCTTTTGAGTCGCTTCTTTACTGTTACTGATACCTTCAGCAGTGGAATCACTTCTACACTCTCTGCCTAGACTCTTGCAAAATCAGCCTTGCAAATCGCTCATTTGTAGTAAACCAAACAGAACAAGCGCTACCCAACGTGCGAACTGTCTTCCCTTCTCTAATTCTCTTCATTTTCCCTGATCCCTCGCACTATCTAACCTACACTGATAGTCTGGCGAGAAGTATCACATCCTGAACAGTGCGAAATCTGCGATCTTTCCGTAGCCTATCATTTCCTGGTTCTCAGTATCACAGATCATAACTTCCCGGCAAAACCCGAGCAGAATCCGATAGTAAAAGTGATAAGTAGGAAGTTTGCTACTCCTCGGTGAGAAGGCGGGGATAGATAAACAGATACACTGACGCGGGAACTCAGAACCAATTGAGAGAAGAGGGTTCTCCTCCTAACTGTCCCCCAATCTGAAGAAAAATGTTGCTTATTCATGCGTTTATCGAAAAGTCACGATTGTTTACGATTACGGTGTTCAAAAAATGTTCGAATTATTTTGAACTTTGTTTTTTTGTCAGATATTATCATAATTACTATGAACATCGTTCAGAAATAGTGCACTTTCTAATGAACACTGACACAATGATTCAACTAAAAATGATTATTATTGAAGATTCAACACGAATCAACTTTGAATATTGCGAAAGTGCTGCTCTTTCTTGCAACTTCGCTCTAGTGCGACCCAGTCATCTTGCACCTATCGCTTCTTCTCTGAACGTGCCTGTCTGTAACTCGAGTAATTTGTAGTGAGACAATCTGTGAGTAGGCTATGATCCTTCTCACGGTAGATATTGTTTGCAAAGATGTTTGAGGATATCCGGGACGGCTTCAACTTTGCTGCTATTTATGCACTTCTTCTTCATTTCTTGTGATTCTTAGCCGTTTACGTTATTTTCGCATTTCCGTATTCCTGGAATACGTGTTTCCTGATTGATTTCGGTGCATAATCGCACTTCCTGATTTCAAGAATTTCATCACCAGTGACTCTGGTATCCCCCGCCTTCTGGGAAATCATTAATTTTTTGTGCTCCCAAACTCCGTCCACTTCTAGCTCCCTCCAAGTGCGTGGGAGAAACCCGACAAGTTCCTGATGGCATCTATAGATTCATCATCTATCTATTTTTTTCGTCCCTATCTCCATTCTGTTGTCGTCTCTGGATTATCTCTGTCATAGTGAAGAATCCTTCTCTTCATCCGTACTGTCTCACAAGTCAGAGTGAGGAGAGAGAGAGCACGAGGAATCAAGAGACGGATATTTCAGCTTTACAGCTCTACTCTGGATCTTCGAGAATGCGCGAACCCCATCCCACTCATTTATCCCTGAACTGCGCGAACGCGCGCAAAAACACGGATCTTTGCTGCTGCGCTTCTCTTCTCTTTACTCTTCATATTTCTGAACAGATCCTCTTCAATTGGCAGCAAGAAAGACATTTTTTGTATAAAATGACTGGATTAAGCTAATTCACGCGCTGACTCAATTCATTTTAAATTTTATATTTCCTGCCCTATTTTCATAACGCACATTCTTCTCTCACAAAGCATTACTGATCTGACTCGCTGCTGGCCTCCCCTTTTTTAATGGTGGTGCGCTGCGGGTAGATCAAAGAAATTCATAATCACACATTTACCTATCAAATCCATTCACAGTTTTCGTCATGAATACTTCTCTGACTCAATATGGCTATGACTGACTAGGGCGCGCGCCTATTTTTCTTCGCCAATTTTAATAGTCGGGGCGCGGGTAGATCAAAGAAGTCGGGTCGTTGGCGGTGCGGCCGGCGAGAAAAAGACATACCCATCGGGGGTGATAAACTGAGCACGGCCTCAGCTCCTCTGCGTCTATGCCCGCCTATCCTTATCACTGCTGCCCCTCTTGGGCGCGCAGGGGGCTGCGCGGACTCTGCTCGTCTGCCCGCTCTCGCCCCCTCGACACTCGCCTTCCTTTGATCTTACCGCTTTCCGACACTATCACTACCCGGAGACAACGGGGACTATTCAAGTCACACTCGCTCACTCATATGGTTATGCGCTGAAGCAAATGTCTTGGCCAGAGACCTTTTGATCTATTGTTACCGTACTCTTAACTCTTTCTCACCGTACCCTTTCGGTTCCTTTATAAATATTTCCGGTTGTTATCACTAGCCAGACAACGAAGGCAAGCCACGCTCTCGTTGCTCCGCGCATATTATGCGCTGAAGTTGGAGCTTCAACGAATCAGCTGCTTTGATCTACCATTCATTATCACAAAACATTTGCGAACAATTAGGTTGTCAGTTTCTTCTGACTAACCGACATAACTCTGTGCTCTGAAATGTTGTTACACAATCACTGCACGTTTTTCTTGCAATTCCTTCTCACAGATACTTGTAATACGCCGATCCTACCGTAACTCAACTTTCCTTATTACTCCTTTAGCCTTGTTACCCGAAAAGGCACCCCGCTCGGTCGTATACCGTAACATCGTTATCCCACTAATCTTGCTCGCCGTTTTTTTACTGGTGCCTGGCATATTGTCCCCCATCATCAATCTTGGTGCTGCCTTTCATCCGCCGTGGCCGAATGGGCATTCGTGACAGATCAGTTAGAGAAAGCGAGAGATCAAGGGAATCGGAGAGAGCGCAGCCAGGGTAATTCGTCATTCGCAGGCCTTTTGCAGAGGGAGAAGGTGTCTGATCGGAATCAGCAATAATCCCTTTAGCGGACATTTGAGGCGAGTTATGAGGAGGCTAGGTCATGCTTGAATGTCTCTTGCGTAATTCTGCGCTTCTACATCCTAGGAGCACTTGTTTTTCATCAATCTTTTTTCCTTTCGTCCTTTTCGTGTGATCAGTAATCGCCCTTTAACGGCTCATGCCAGTAGATGAAGAGCCATAAGATGAAGAGGCGACTTAGGCCAAGCTGAATGTGTTTCATTGCTTGCATTGCATCAACTTTTTTTTAAAATGAAAAACTGCTATCCTTGAATTCGAATGTGTTTCAGCCATCCCTTTTCTCGCATCATCTGATCTGCAGGTAGTATAGCCGTTAGTCCCGATTCAAACACCAAATTCTAGTTGATCTATTTCCGAAATGTACTGCGCGTTTCCATACCCTAATGAGACACATACAAAGTGTCACGGGATATCATCTCATTAGGGATTGAGAAAAATCTTGAGGCTTTCTTGCTCGTTAGGGTCTTTATTTTTATCCTTGATGCTCTATTTCTGCACAACTTCAGCGTTTACGAAGGTGTCACATTCCGCTCATTAGCAGTTTTTCAGTTGCTCGCTATTTTTAGAATGGGGAAATCATCATTTCTTTAACTAACCACTTTTCCCGCACAACCAATCCGTTCACGAAGGTGTCACATTCCGCTCCTCCTCAAGCGTATTCAGACGTTTTTATTATCTAAATAATCGTGCGAAAAGCATGTATTTATGCTTACTTTAAAGTTGTTTTTGTTCAAGATGTGTGTCCATCTTCTCCTCATTAGCTTTCATTCGGAACATCTCACGTAAAATTCTGAACAATGTCGCCGCGCGGTATCATGTTTCTGTTGTTTTTCCTCACTTCTTTCACTGGTTAGAGATAGTTAGAGACCAGACAAAATGAATAGAGTCCTCTCCTGCCATGCTAGTTGCTGTCGCACGATACGCTACTAGCTGTTTGTTTTCCGTGCAGAACTTGATGTGCCTTTCTTTTCCTGATCTTTGTGCTTTTCCTGAGGAACAAGAAACCACGTTTCGCTCCGTGTTTCCATTGTTTGCATGCATCTCAGCACTTTTACAGTGTAGTTTAGGGCACATAAAATGTCATTTCTAATACCAATATGCCATTTCGGTAGGTCAAACCCTGTCCGATACCATCCAAACCACATTTCTCGCTCCGACTGCCATATTTGCCTTGTCCCTGCTATCATTCGGGCGGTAATTGCCTTAGAAGGTGTGCTGGGTATTCTTCTCACCCCTATCAGTCTCTCACTTTCACACGCTCTCTCGCCCCCTGTCGGATCATGACAATTGGTCATTCACACTATTTTCCGCAAAGAACCGGCGCTTTTGATCGTCGGGGCACTCTCGATTTCGCGCGATCTCTCGCCTCTGTCTGACCCGGAAAGTATCACCGCCAGCGGGAATCGTACAGGAAAGGAAGAAATTGTCTGACTCTCTCCATTTCACATGATCTCTCGCCACCGTCTAGCCGCAAAGTGGGAGACAGTAGACAATAGGCTTACTCACACGCGCTCCATGACGGATAGGACCGCCAGAGGGTGAATCTCTTCTTTACTAATTCAGGTGACAGAGAACCGAGTGACCGGCTAGCTATCGCTTTCTCACACCTTCTTCTCGCTTTTGGCTGGCAAGTAGTATTGCCACGGGCGAATCATCGATACAGACAGGGAGACAATAGCCTTATTCGCACCAATTACTGCCAAGTGCATCATACCGCCAGAGGGCGTGTAGATTCCCATGATAG
Source organism: Pristionchus arcanus (assembly GCA_900490705.1). Taxonomy (NCBI): domain Eukaryota; kingdom Metazoa; phylum Nematoda; class Chromadorea; order Rhabditida; family Neodiplogasteridae; genus Pristionchus; species Pristionchus arcanus. The sequence continues at coordinate 13,091 of LS486571.1, forward strand.
GGATGAATCGCTGAATTTCACATGATCTCAGTTGATTACTAAGATCGAGGAAGATGGTTGGGATGAAATGGCAGTGTGAATTACGCCGCAGTATATGACATAAAAATATAAACACATCTTACAGTCCCAATATCACCCGCTGGCCCGTAATCCTGTCTATCTTCTAGCAGGCCCTATTGTTGTCATAATCTCGGGCTATCGGGCTGATCTACAACAACAATGGTTTACAGTAAGGGCAGACCAGATAGACATCTTAGCGTGAATACGTTATGCAGGCTGCTATGTTGTAATACTAGATTGATGCCGGCAAGATGATTCTAATGTCACTTCTTGATTGTGAGGTTGTAACTTTCTATTAGCTACTGGTCATCTACAATCCATTCTCTGCATTCCAATCGAATGGAGAGACTCCACTGTCCGGGCATGTGTTGTCATCCATCCTGGGGTATCGTATTGCACCGTTAGCCTGGTTACACAACGCGACCCTCTCATTAGCCCCCATAACTCAATCATCGATGACAAAGAGGGGTGGACTGTTCTCAGTGAGAGTGGACTTCTCACTGTATTTTCTGGCCTGGAAAACTGAGGCTTCAGACGATCTCTTCCCCATTTGTTTTCTCAAAGAACCACTCCTAACTCAATTATTGGTCAAGAGCTGTTCTGTCTTCAATTTCTTTTCTTTGAAAGCTCTGAATTTTCTGGCAAATTCTTATATTAGCGAACAATACCCAACTTATTACCCCCTCTAAACCATAAACCCAGGCAGTCGCTATTCACACTCCCTCCTTCAGCACTCTTTATTGCACATTGTCCAATGCGCAGGAACCCCGCCAGTAGGCCTAATTTATCGCACCCATTACGGTAGCGGCGGGCCAAGGTCAGGGAAGATTACGGTAGTTTTAGTGTAGCTGTAACCTCCCAAATGAAGAAAATATCGTGTTATATTCTCTGCAACTCTTATCAAGAGTATCTGAAACTCATTCGAATCTCACTCCAGGGCGAAAAAGGCCAACAACCAGCAAGAGTTCATGATTTCGTCTCCCCCAACGCGTCGTTCACTCGAGCCACCTGTACCCTCTCCATTCCCCGTTATCTCTCCCGTTCTCTGACCGGCCAGAATCGGGGAGCAGGGGGAGATCCGGGCGCAGGTTACGGGAGCCTATTCGTCAATCCGCACCAAAGCACCCCATTATGCCCCCTCAGGCTCCAAGGGTCCGCAAGACTGCAACTACCTTCGCCGTATTTTTAACCCGTCGGTTCGGTCCCGCCGCGCGGCTTGTCTTTTGCTACTCTCGACTCGTCGCATTTCTGACAGGAGCACGCATGCAGAGTCGTGGGCATAAATCTTTATAGGGGGATTCACGCAACCCCCTTTCCCCTAGTCTCCCTCTATCCTCTTCTATCTCCTCCTACTGACCAGGTGCCGCGGACGGTCGTATATTTTATGGGAGGCCAGCCAAACTGTCGGGGAGGGTGGGGAGAGGCGGGAGGAGGAGGCGGAGAGGAGGGGCTCCGCCCCCTCGCCCCCTCCCTCTCCTCACTCTGACCGCTCTTTCTCTCTGCTGTGTTTCGTGCTGTTTCTAGTTGGTTTTCGGCGTTTCGTAGATGCAAATTTCAAAGCCTAATAACTCAGCACAGTAATGATTTTCCTTAATGTTTCATGCCGCTTACCAGACTCCACATTCTTCACTGCACCTCTCTTTTCCTTGTCTATATCGGGGTTTTATCGCTATCCAACTTGCAGCAGGAACATTTTTTCTGAGCCTCATCACGTCGATTCTTGTTTGTTTTTATCGATGTGCTGCAGCAACATCTTTCCATCTTTGCAGCCCCTGCAGCAGCCGCGCCTCCCCTAACTATGTTGATAGCGGCAACGACCCTGTTGCTGCTGCAGCTGCTGCAGCGGTCGGATGCGCGACCCACCGCACGACCTGACGACCTCCTCCTGCAAGCAACGAAGGATACGGTAGTCGAGGATACGGTAGTGTCGGTGGCGCGCGTCTTCCACGGAAGAGTCTCGCACGAGGTTTGATCTTTGGTCTTTTCCTAGGAAATTCACTAAAATTAGCAAAATAGACTCTGAAAAAGCTGTAGAATGTCTCAAAAGTATATCTTAGTTCAGAGATCAAAGATCAACAATGTCCAATTTTGAAATTTCCAGGTAGCCCCGGTTGACCTACTCATCCGGGCGGGCGATTACGGTACCGAGCGATTAGAGGCCTACTTCTCCACTGTAGGCAGCAACTACGAACAGAAGGGCGGCATCGTGCAGGTCGGTTGGGCGACGTTTACTAATTCGCTCTACGCTAGCACACCATCGATCGCGAACTGACTTATTAGCTGCTGTTTGGCGCTAGGAAAGCAGGGATCTTTCGTCACGGTTCTTACTGTCTGTCTGTCTCTCTTCCTCTGCCGCTCTCTTCATTTCGCGTACTCTCTCACCCCCGACCACCGCTGACATTCAGTGAATGCCCTTGCTTTTTTCACTTGACTTCCCCCTTTGTCCGCGCAATTTCACTCTGGGTGGCGGCAGATGGTGCCGTAATGGAAAAATGTTCGATTTTTTGGATTTCTTTCGACTTCCAATCCGGATAAATCACATCAGTCCCTACTTGCCAATATACTTCCAGTGCCTGAAACGTAACTGATCCTTTCTCTCTGATTGTCTGCACTCTCTCCATTCGCCCTTGTCTCTCGCTCGTGACAGGTCCCTGATCTGGTGTTTATTTATTGTTTCTGTGCAGAGATCTGGCAAGGCCAACACTCTCCCATCTTCCTATCTACTAGAGATGGCTTTTGCAAGATATTAGGATCTTCTCGGGACAATTGAGCGTTTCCCAGCCTAGAAAACCGGCAAAGAGCAGGCTAGATTTCAACAAGCTGATCTTTACTCCATCATTTCACCTGTCCAGAAAGCCCGCGAAACCCAGGGCAAATGCCGGATCATTTCTCAAAAATGGCACAATTCCTTTGCCGCTGGCGCGAAATGATATGCGCGCCCTGGGTCCAATAGAGAAAAATGAATACCCTGTGCCTCAAAGGAGCGGGCCCGTCTCTTCCCTCTACGCACTATCTCTGCCTCTCTGACCGGGCAGAGAGCCGGAAATTGGCGGAGATCCGGGCGGGGGGAAGAGCCGGAAGATGTCTCAAGGGGGCTAGAAGCAGAGGAGGATGCGAAAGTGGACCGGGTAAAACAGAGGGGGAGAAGAAAGGCAGCGGCCTTATTGAAAAGAGCGAAGGAAGAGCGATAAAAGATTTGTGTTTCCCGTCGTCTCCCGTTTTTCCATAGTCTCCCTCTGATCCAAGATGCGCAACAAATTATGGGGCCCGAGGGACCGGCACCTTGGGCGGCCTCAAAAGTCGCTGGTAATTTGATACTAGCTGGAGGTTTGGGGTGGGGATTTTGGGCCCGACAGTATTTTTCCACCCCTGAACGGGCCCCAGCGCGTCCAAAGTCGTTTGTAATTGGATCCTCGTTTTCCGCAAGGAAGAGGCATGTTGTATTGTGTTGGTGTTAGTTGTATCCGGCAGGCCCACTACTCCCATCATTCCTTTATCTAGTTAGTTAGTTCGAGGGGGGGGGGGGGGGGGGGGAGTCCATTCTTTCTTTAGTTGTGCTGCCCCTCGTCAGCAAAGGAGAAACAAACAATTCAAATTTGGAGCGAAGGGATCCCGGGATCTTCCCTCTCCTTTTTACCCACTGTCTAGGGCCGTCTGATTTTCGAATTACCCCTCTCTGGAGATCGTCCGAAATCGGGCCGAAAACAACAGCGCAATAACTCATCGAATCAACCTCGAGAGCCCCTCTGACCGTCTCTCTTTTTTCCAATGTCTCTCGCCAGTCAGAGAGGGCGAGAGAGCATGCGAAATGGAGAGAGGCAGACGATATCTTTTTGAATGGGAAAGCAGTCATAAATACGGGTTAGACGACCGTCTTGAATAGAGGAGGGGATAGGACGGCTGAGAATTACCATAATCGCGTTAATGGGTCCATTCTTTATTGCCTTCATTCTGAAGAGGAGGCCTTCTCCCCCAATGATCATCCACCAATAGGACGGAAACGGACTGACTCTCTCGCTTTCCCGTGCTCTCTAGCACTGTCTAACCGGCGAGATAGTGTGTGAAATGGAGAGACCGTCTCTTCAATTGCCATGATCTCTCGCCGGTCAGACAGTGAGCGAGAGAGCATGCGAAATGGAGAGAGTCAGAAAGAGGTATAATGGAGAAAGAAAATGGGGAGCGCTCGAGGCACGATAATCAGATTTGGCCTCACAAGCAAGGAGATGGAGATGGGACCAATTGAGATCCGGGAATGGCTCGACCCTCTTCATTTCACATGTTCTATCGGTGCTCTGGCTATCGAGAGTGACTACTGAAGGTATAGTAATTCAAGCAATTACCATCGGGATTGGTTCGAATTGGCTTGCTGCTACCGTAATCTGGGAGTACAGTAATCAATCTACCGTACCCTCCTCCCATCTCCAACGCACTTATTTCCGTTTCGAGGTCACCTTCCTGGCAATAAATTGCGTGGCGCGAAATGGGAGCGCAGCTCTCTTCATTTCTCCTTTTCTCTAGCTTTCTCTAACCGGCGAAAGATTAGGGGGAAATGGAGAGAGAGGTGATCCGACTTTTTGCCTAAGAGCACCGATCAGCGGCGCACCTCATGTGTATACGTTGAATGGATTTGTATCGGAACTAAAGGAGGGATCCGAACGGGGAAGAAGGGGCCAAGTTAAAGGGGAAGCGGTCTGAATGGGGGACACCCACAGATGCGCCGCACATGTTGTGGTAAGGGCGGTTGGGAAACCCGAGCCAACCTTTCGGAGTTAGCTATCCCTGTTTCCGGAAAGAACATCTCCCTGAAGAGGATCCGGGGCTAAATTCGAAAAAAACGAAAAAGGCCCGAAGAAGGTAGCCAACCCTACTAGGAATGCTTCGCATCCGACCACTCAAGTCTTGTTAACAATTGTGTATCGGTTTTTTCCCATTTGTGAGTTCAAAGTGCGATACCGCCAGTGTCTGTGTATAGATACGTTTTTATTAGGGGGTAGATCAAAATCGCTAAGAATCGTTTTGTGTCGGCTTTCCTCTTTGATCTTTGCGCCGCGCGCCTCCCTCCTCTACTCATTCTCGACAAAAGAGTTGCGAGTGGAGGATGATGATGGCGAGGCGGTTTATGGCCCGCCGTATTAGGGGAAGGGGCATGGGCCCTTGGTTCCATGGTGCCAGTACCAGGGACCTGGAGGATCCATGGTACCAGTAGCTGGGTTCCATCCGGGACCTGGCACCACACCGGCTGGCACAGCGCAAGGGGAAGTGCCCGATTGATAGCCTAGATACGCGCTATTCCATTTCCGCTGTATTTCCTGGTGCTTCCTGTGAGAAGAGCGATGGTCCGCGTCTCTATATTTCCCATGATCACTCTGCAGTCAGACAAGGGAATTACTCTGAGTAGGTCACCGCTCAACACCTCTCCCTGAATCCGGGTGGGTCAAAGGCATAATATTTGGGATTGTGACTCATTTCTTGGATAATGACGCCTGAGAAAGAGCGAGAGACCATGAGAAATTGAGAGAGACGAGCAATTCCATGGGTATCTTCTTTGAGAGGGCCAGTGACTATCTCCCTATGCAAATATGCGAAGCGCAAAGGGTGGAGGAGGAGATGATAGGGGCTATTTTGTCCGGGGAGCGAGAGCGCGCGCTTTGGAGAGGCAAACGAGGGGCAATCGACCTCTGTTTCAATCCGCACTTGAAAACATTGAATACTCCTAGTGTTTCTCATTAGAGGTATTCTCTGTCTACTCCGTGCTCTTTTTCCACCGGGTGCCAACCAGAAATCACATTCGTGAGCACTGAACTGTCTTTAAATTCAGAGTGAAACACAACCCAGCTGAGGCCTGAGTGCAATAATCGGGCTAGCACACCAAGTCAAAAGGGGGAAGAAAGCTCATTTGCGTGGCACAGCGCCGTCGACTCATTCTGCGCAGCGCGAGAGGAAAAAGCGGTGTGAAATGAGGATTTTCAACAGTTTTAGCGCACGTTTGCGAGTGCTGCTACCGAATGGGATCGAAATTGATGAGTAGGAAGACGTAACGGGGTGTCGGAAGGGTATGTGGATCGCTCTGCACAAACGCCATGTCAATAGCTACCTCCTCCGCAGAGGAGATAGCCTCTTTGTAGTCAAAACGATCGTTTTTGGCCATTTTCGCCTACTTTTTCGCTCCTTTCAGACCTCTAAAAATTGTGCTCGACATCTCAACTCTCAGATGAGTTAGTAGCTGCGTTGTAAAGTGCTGAGAAGTCGGTTTTGGCAAAAATTCATCTGAATTCAACTATGTTTCATTCAGAATCCTTGGTCTGCTCCATTTGTCTGTCGGCAGAAATAGGTTTCGCAATACGTTTCACCTTTCGAATAAGATACATGAAGAAGAATGATCGGAAATTCAAGACATTCTCCACCGACCGACTCGGTGTCTCGAGAGTCACTAAAGTGAGAGGGTCGATTTGAGTCGAAAATGTCTGTGCCACGCAAATGAGCTTTCTTCCCCCTTTTGACTTGGTGTGGCTAGCAAAGACAAATAGTGTTGGATTAATGGCTGAATTGTACCATCTATGATCACAGGTTATTGACAGATCTGATTACACAGATGAGTTGGTACTCTCAAAAGCTCCAAACCATTACGCATCGGGCTCGGACCAGTTCGAGCCCGGTTATTGACAGATCTGGCACCGTTGGTCATCGAAAGAAAGTGTTTTTTTCTGATTGTTGGGTGTTTGGAATCTGGAATGGCTAGAATCATTACGCATCGAGCCCCGATCAGATTTGCCAGGCGGTTCGGGTCTTCTCACGATCGTAAAATCCTCCCCATCCATCCATTCCTCTCATCTTCCTTCCATCTCCCTCGATCTCATTCAGATCGTCACATTGAATGGGCTAGTCGTAAAAGATCTGAGGCGCCGCGGGCCGCCTCGAATCCCCCCTCTCGGAATCCGAGCCGGACCAGGGACTGGGATTGGAAGCGTGGTTTGGATCCATGGCATGGTACCTTGGTACCATGGATCAGCGCGGATTACGGGCCCCAAAGGGAGGAAATGGGAACATAAAGGGGTGTTGGGTAAGAGCCGGGATTAGCGGGTTGAAGTGGGGCCAGACGAGTGTGTTGCGTTTGAATGGATTGAGACATGCGTTCGATTCTGATTGCATTAATTTATTTTTCATATTTTAATCAGGCAATGACTGAGGAATCACATTCGTGTCTACTGAAAAGCCTTTACATTCAGAGGGAAACATAATCCATCTGACAAAGATGGCAGCATGCGATAATCGAGTTAGCAAAGACAAATAAAGTTCGCACGCTCGGAAACAAAATGACACGAAACAACATTTCAATCAATTTTTAGTCTTGCAAAAGTTTTGATAAGAACAAGAAGAAAACCTTATCGATTCCTATCGATAACGCAGCTCTTGAACACCAGCTGAAACGTACTTTTTTCAGATTTCCTCCTACCGCGCATGCGACCCTACAGTTCGCGATCGGACAATCTACGGTAAGCTATTCACATTCCTACCGTACCTCCTACCGTAATTCGAGAATATACTAATCTATTAGTTTGGCTACAGCATGCTTATGAGTAAAATCAATCACCGATTCTGCAACAGAAACAGTTCCCATGCAGTATCGTCAAAATAATCAGTTATCGATTCGTTCGAGTTGCATACCGTAACCAATTATCGATCATCTCAGGCAACATCGTCGTCGTTTTCGTGGACGAGGTACAGCCGTTCCTGGCGGGATGCGTCGCCCTCGACAATCAGGTACGGTAGGGGTACGGTAGAACTAGGATACTGTAGATCCGATATCGATTTTAATTAAAATTCTCGGACCTCATTGTCAGTCATCTTCAGAAAAAAATGTTATTACGGCTGCACTGGATACTGTAGGCGGATTACGGCATCCTCATTATCGATTTTTTTCAGGCGAAATTCGCAGAGAAGTCAGGCGCCGTTGCACTGGTGGTCGGCGCAGCGACCCGCCTGTCGCGGAATGTCAGGGCGAAGGTACGGAAGTCTGAATACGGTAGCCTATCGAAACCAAATTATTTTTAGAGTTACGGTAGGACTACGGTATTCTGATTACGGTAATGAAATATCGATTGTCTCTTGCAGTCAACGCCGGCGTCCATTCCCGTCGTCATCCTCGACGAGAAGCAGACGCGCAAGCTGAAGGCTGCCCTTGCGACCGCGGCAGCGGTGAGTATATCGGTGCTAACCGCAGGAAGTCTGTGGCCGGAATGAAGGGGCATTGGCGGACTGGGAAAATCGTTATTGGTGTTTTTGATCAAATCATCACCGGCTGCGTATCATTTCCAATAAGTTCTTGAACCACTTTGTGAAATGACTGAAACATACATTGTTGTCGAATGCGATGAGGCGGCACTAAAAACGTCTTTAATTTGCAATGTTCACACATCACCGCTTCCTACATTTCCTACTTTGCAGTCCGGCATCGCACCACGCGCCGAGATCCAGTACGTGGGCGTGGACGAGGGCGCCGTCGGCGACCGCACCGCCACTCTCCGGCTTCAGGTAATTCCCGGCTCCCGGCCTTGCATTTTCCGGTCCTGCAAAAAAATCTGACTGTATTGGGTATGAGGGCAAGCTATTCGGAAATATTGAAGAAGTTCCAAATTCACTGTTACTTATGTCTCATCTGAAACTCATTCCGAAATCCTCCGAGTAGGGAAGGGGCGTGGCATAGAAATTATCTATTGATTCCTTCCAGGTTTTCCGGCCGACGCTCCTCAACATCGCACTGCTCGGCATGATGGCCTTCCTCGTCGTGCTCATCTCGGCAGTGCTCATCATGAAGGTACCTCGTTGCTAAATCTAGAAAGTCGTCGACCGTACGAATTAGTTATTCGCGTACACGAATAATCATGTACGTAGGAGGTCACGTGAGCTAGAATGCGACTGACATAATGAAGAATGTGTCTCTTCATTTCTCTCTTCACTCTGAACGCTGATAGAGTTCGAGTCAACTAGAGAAGCATTCTTCAATCTGCCAGTTTTGATGAAGATCATGTAGTTTTCTCAATTTTTTGTGCTATTAGAGGTCTTCGGATACTGTAGAATACGGTAGGGTTACAGTATCCAATCGATTGCAGTTCCGCTGGCGGCCCACAGCCCATCACGACCTGTGGATGCGCGCCCTCGCTCTGGCTGCACTCAAGAACATGGAGACGAGGAAGTTCACCAAGGTGCGCAGCTGCCCCTCCTTGAATAGTGCCAATATAATTGTGTAGCAGCCCATTCCCCCCTTTCAGATGCCCTCATCGTCTTCGAAGAAGTTCCTATCGTCCTCGGCGCAGAAAGCAGGCAGCTCATCGAAGCAGTCCATCTGCTCCTCACGGTAGTTGCTTAATATAGAAAGTCGTAGACCGGAATTGAGTTATTCGAGTACTCGGAAATTCAACTGTGAATTTCAGTTCGCGATTGGGCTCCATGCTGCCCCGGTTCGCATCGATGCAGAGCGTAGCACAGACGGCCATGAGCGGAGGACAGGTACGGTAGATTGGGAGGGGTACGGTAGATCGATGCATTGCTTTGCACTGCTGTCCGAGAATCATGCGCACTGTCTATCACGTCCACAATCTTAGTGCTCCATGGAACACTGTATTCAGAAATTACGGTAGTTTTTACTTCAGAAGCGCTGTTCCATCTCCTACAAAAACTCGTTAATTACTAGCGAACGGGCCACTTGCTGCATGTCCTACTGAACGCCTCCATCTTCAGCTCTCCGACCTTTCAAAATAGCGAACATGCTTCAGGAACGCTGTTCCATCTGCTTGGACGACTTCGTCGACGGCGTGCAGCTGCGCGTGCTCTTCTGCGGGCACGAATTCCACTCGGCCTGCGTCGATCCGTGGCTGCTGAGCAAACGGAGGTGAGAATGATCCACTGTAATTGAAACTTGATCAGTTGCCCTACTTCACGGAATAGCCTATTCTGAATAGGGAATACTGTAGTGCAAATTACTCTTGCCGTTCACTATGTGAACCAGTGGCTGCTGAGCAAGCGGAGGTGAGCAGTTTGATCTACCGTTACATTGAATATAAGTTGACCTACCTCACGGAATAGAGAGTACGGTGGGGCATACCGTAGCCGAATATCGATTGATTGTTCGACCTACCGCAGTCAATAAATTCCATTCCAGGTGCCCCCTCTGTCAATTCGATGTGGTCGCCAAGCGATGGCCTGATGAGGAACAATCGAAGAAGAATGGAAATGAACGGTCAGATTTTTTTTAATTTCATTTTTTTATCAACAACAAAATTAGCAAGCGACATCATTTTATTGATTTTTATTGATTGGAAACAAAGCCGGGATCATTCTTCATCGTTCCCGGCCTGTCTTCAATCATTCCTGAAACATAACTCGTTCTGAATTTTCTGAATCTTCTTCGTGAATCGAAAATAATCAGCTTGGAATACGGATTACGCAAATTCTTCTCATATGCCACGAGCTTGATAAATTAATTGATTCTATATTTCCAGGCCTTCGACTACCGCTTCCGCAGCAGCAGCTGCAGCGTCCCCCGACGAGGATACTGTGGACGCCCGTCGGCCGCTCCTCGCCATCCCGCTCGATCCCGAGGTGTGCACGCCGGTGCACGTGGTGCACTCGTCGCTGCGACAGGTGAGAAACATCGACCATCCTCACGCAACGCAACTTTCGCCTAGCAGATCACGGTGCCCGTTCGGTACGCGATGGCCACTCCGGGAGGCGCGATGCGGATGGCGCCGGTGCCGTCGAGTAGGAGAAGCCGGAGCATACCGAGGAGACGGCCGCTTAGGGACAGGTACGGTAACCGCACGAGGCGGGGCTATCGGGAACTGACTTTATTAAATTTCATCGGTACTGCAGCTGTATGCAAAATAAATCTCATCCAGTGATAGCAAGTAGAAGGTAGCATACGGTAGTTCTAAAAGTACGGTATCTAGAGTACGGTAGCTTACGGTATCTCATTTCAGGAACGTCCTTCAACTTGCGGCTACGATCGGTCCACTGAGCACCGTTAGCGGCTACTCATCCGACCTCTCAAGCTATCCCGAAGTCGACTTGTAGATTCGTATTGTTCACACACCATCACCTAGGGGTTATTTGTCATTTCGCAGAACCTTACGAGTACACACCACACACGCACGCACACTACGCACGCTCTGATGACGACCTCTCTTCTCCTTTCTTTCTTACTGTAATTTGCAAGCACATTCTTTTGTCATTCGGGTAGACTTGTTACCGGCTTTCTGTACATAGAGAAGATTGATCCTGAGTATGTCCAACGGGTGCAAATTGAGAGCGATACTCTCGAGAACCGATAAAGAGTTTCTTTATTTGAAATGTTTGGAACGTCACACTAATCAATGAAGAATTCCTGTTTTACATCAACTCGATGAAACATAAATCGTGCTTGACTACATTATGAAGATCGTATTTAACAATAATTTTATCAGCGCGGAAAAGGCCAACCGGAAAAACGTGAGCATCAATCAATCGACAATCTCTTCACAACTCAATTTCTACTACGCTTCTGGGAATGTTACAAACTCAATAGCATCGTTTGGACTAGAGATTACGGTAAAATTACAGGATGGGAAAAGGGAAATTACATCAAGATTACGGTAGAATTACGGTAACAACAATCGACATCTGATTCAGTAATTGAGCAAGAGACTACAGTAGGAACAGTTGTAATCAATATCATCTAATGATGGGGTGGGAGATTACGGTAGGATTACGGTCAATATCATCTAATTATGGGGTTACGGTAAGCTAACAAGGTACAATCGATTGACTCTCCTGATATACCGTGCTCACTCGCCGGTCAGACGGAGCGAGAGAGTGTGTGGAGTGAAGAGAGCGAGTTGAGAATGACAGTGTCTCCTGAACACAATGTAGTCATAAAACTAGCAATATATTTAAAATCAATTATAGTCAGAAGGCATGAACCCGATTCTCATCCTACACATTCCCGCTTCACTGTTTCTACTTCAATCGTTCTATTCACAAATAATTTAATCGGGAAAGGCAATCAGAATGTAGAAAAATTCATCCGCCCAACTATTTCTCCTAGCTACTCTCTAAAAAACGAAAAATCTGAAAAAAAACCCTCACCACCCTCGGAATAAAACTAAGCCTAGCCCGGCTACTCCATCTAGCAGTTGTTCGCCAAGTACTTTGCTGTTTCATCGGCTCTAGTACATCTCGTCCTGGATCAGTAATGCAATGATCTTCAGTTGGAACTCGATCCAATAACATAAATCCCCCGCTTACATTTCGATTCCAATCCCGCTACTCCACACGTCAATCCTCTGTTTCATCTATCCTACTTGATCTCGTAAAGGACAACCATTTTGATTTCGTTCCGTTTCCTTTTGGTACAAAAATTATTTTATATCACATCCGTCCACAGCTAACAATAAGCTCCTCGCGAGCGGCCAGCAAACACCTATTAACCATTCAGTCGAGATGCGATTTCAGAACCCGGCGCACCTATTAGGGTTCCGCAAGCGAGACATTTCGGAGACAGAGACACTAATTGAATTATTGTCTCCCCTCATTCCTGTCTCTCGTGGAGGCGCCTCTCGGTACAGAATGAGGGGGAGACAATTCGAGAGGCGCCTCTATTTCCTTTGTTCATTTTTGGCTTTGTTAAAATCAACTAATTCAATCAAAATCTCATTCTAATTCTACACCGCCAGAAAGATTTGGAAGAGGGGAGAATGGAGAGGCGCCTCCCCCCTCCTCCTCAAAAGAAAGGAGACAGGGAAAAGTAATATTAAAATCAAGAGAGGCGCCTCTTGTCTCCGATTAAAAATGGAGACACGAGTCTATCCTTTGTTCGATGTCTCCACAAATGTCTCACTTGCGGAACCCTAGAAGACACTGCTCTAAAAGCGAGGGAATGCTTACAATCAGAGAAGAGCCTTTGAAGACTTTATTTATTATTTAAAGTAATAATAATAATAACAGCAGTGCGCCTTCACCGCGCCGCTGATCACACGCATCGCCTCGGCCTGCAATTACAGTATTTAATAATTGTAATAAATAAATATAAATAGTATCCAGCGATCGAGTCTCCCAGTGCGAAGTTACTTACAGTCAGAAGAATTTTTTATAATGAAATTTTTCGGAATATTGCTTCCGGAAAACATCCTATGCTTTCATCGTAACTGCGAAGCCGACATCTCACAGGAACGCATCTTCCTTTTTTTAACTTCTTCGATAAAGAGAACGCACTGCATTGCAACCTCAACTAACAAACTCATGGAAGCGATGAATCGCTAATCAATCGTGAAACTATTTTCCAGAATATGAAATATTGTTATTTTTTTTTTGAAAAGTCATCTTTCACCCGATTGCTTCACGATGGAACGACCAACCCTTCATAGAAACTATGAAACCGGCATTTCACAGGAACGCGGCTTCGAATTTGCTCTTCTCCAATACTGGTCTCCATAACTGCTGTGCAACGATTTCACGAAAGAATCCAAGCCCCAATCTAATCAATATTATTAATTCAATAGAAAATAAGATTATCCAGAATAAGATTTTGTTTTATGTAAGACCAGGAGGCATCTGTAAATTACCAAACGAAAGAAACCCTCCCTTCATAGATACTACGAAACCGGCATCTCACAGGAACACAAACTTCGCTCGACCGTCATTAGCCAGGAATCCTAATCTAATCCATAGTACAACGATTTTTCAGAATAAGAAATTGTTTTGTTATCGAGATGGCAGCACCCCCATTACTCTTCAAAAGAACGCCCAAGAATCATGGATACTACGAAACATGCATCTCACAGGCTATCTAATTGCCTTCTAATCCTTCTAATTCCTTCCTTCCTTCCTACCTTTTAATTGACTTCTTCAATACTTGTGCGCATAGCTGCAGTGTAACGATTTCACTGAGCCACGATCTAATCAATAGTAAAAAAAACATTATCCATATGATGTAGTTTTATGTAAGTCCGGCAGGCACCAGTAAATTACTACAAGAGAGAATACCCTCCCTTCACGGATACTATGAAACCGGCATCTCACAGGATCGGCGCTTCTAATTTGCACTTTACCAATACTAGTGTAGTATTAGAAGATATCACCTAATCAGTCTCCCTACTAAACCCTGTTCCCGAAGCCCCGCCCCCTTTTCTAACCCGGCTCGTCTAGATCACGCCTTCAACATAACTCCCTCACCTGATCCGCGGCCTTGATGATCCCGGTGCCGGAGACGATCGCGTTCGCGCCCGCAGCAGCCGAGATCTGGAATTAACGTAATTAATTATATAATTAATTTATTAACTTTAATTAGTTACTTTCCTATTCACAGATCGTTCGAGCTAATTGCATGATTGAGTCCATTGAATTTTACTGAAATGCAAAACGGTGGTTAATCATTATCCCTTCTCGCTCAGCGGCTTAGCGCACAGCTGAATGCTTTCTCCAATTTCTAGCACAATATTTGCAATCTTGAGCACAAAACCATTGGGATAAATCAAATAGAGTGGGCACGCCAATATTTCATAGCGACGACGAAGCAATCATCCAGGGGCAGGATCACTCGTATCTCGCAAACCGATCTAGCAATCACTAGACAGTTTCTCGTTTCCACATCCACTCAAAAATAGATTACGTTACTCACAAGCAGTGTTGTTATGGATATCTTTTAAAAATCTATCAGTCTAATTACTCCGCGACTGCAATCTTCACCCGGTAGCTCCGGGTTTCCAGTTCGATACAATTGCAGCGCGACCGCGCCGTTGACAATAGCATTCGTACTCTATTGTAACAAAAAAAGTTGTACTATATTTCAGCTATTTCAGGTTTCACGCATCTCACAAGGCCGTTGAGAAATTCATGGAGACAATATACCCCAACATTCCTCGAAAAATGCGAAACAACCCGCTAGCTCTTGCGAGCAATCTTGCGAGCAATCTTGCGATCTCTCTCCATTGAGAAACTAAATATATAAATTTTAAAAAAAAAGTATTCCATTAAGTCTGCTGATGATTTCTAGCAACGCCTAACAGAACCGTAAGTCCACTACGAGCAATTATCCTCCACCCTGCGTGAAACATTTTTACTAACCTCCGCATTCCCCGATTCACGTTTCGACTATCGCATAACACACATACTTGCTCGCTTCAAGCAATCTCTTCTAGGCTTCCAATGAGAAAACACACGCATAATAAATGATTATTCCCTTTGACCCACATCGCCTATGAGATTTCCGTTTCTCCTATCGCATAATACATCCGATAACCTGTAGCAAGCAATTCACCGAGGTCTACTAGGGCGAAAATAAAATACAAAAACAAACCGCCTCACCTCATTCCCAGGGGTGCGCCACCATCGACCTGGATGCCGAGCTAGTTAACTCCCCCTCCCTTGTAATAATTCCCTAGGCGTTTTGCGTTTCTACTGTGTCATAATACAGCTGGGCGTCCGTTTCAGACAATAGTCCTTGAATTTCTTCTAAAAAATATCCTCACCTCCACATTCCCAGGGGTGACTCCTCCATCGACCTGGATGTTCAGCGAGGGATGCGCGGCGCGGATAGCGCGCACCTGAGCAATGAGAATTTCAAAAATCGAACATTTTGGTTTCCCCTGTTCATGCACCAACAGAAACTCTTAGCGCATCAAAATCAACTGTCGATAATTTGAATACCTCATCCTGTTACATCAAATCTAATGCGCCACAATCTGAATTGAGGATAGTATATATAGGATAGTTCATTCATGTTTCACAAGTATTCTAAGATTATAGAAACATGAATCTTCTGATAGTTTCCAACGGCCCACTACATCGCAACTCATTACCGTAGTCTACCGTACCTTCTCCATCATTCCCTCCATGAACTTCTGGCCGCCGAAGCCCGGCTCGACGGTCATCACGAGCGCGAGGTCGATGTCGCCCGCGTACCTGCAAAGAGATTACAGTAGGGATACGGTAGGTTGGATTCTGTCGATACGGTACGAAAACGGGACAGTATAACGAGAACCAATCGAAAATGTTACCTAGGCCTTCCAAATTAGTTTCACTAAAGCATTCGAGTTTCACGAGCTCTTGACCTCGGATACGCGGTTCTCTATTCATTAATGCTTTCCTTCAATTTGTTATCAATAATACGTGATTCGGAAATTCATTCTTCTAAAGTAACATCAGCCCAATCACTCCTCACTTGAGCAGGGCCTCAACGCCGGTTCCCGGCTTGATCGCAAGACCGGCCTTCATGCCGAGCGCGCGGATCCTCGCGATGAGTGGCAGGATCTCGGGCTGCAATGCGGCGACCTTTCGGATACGTCGTCCCACCACACCACTTTGGTTCCTAATTCAAAAATCGACAGGCGACGATTCGGAAACGTCGCATTCATACACCACACTCACCTCGGGGACGGCCTCGTAGTGGAAGGTGAACTGGCTGGCGCCGGCCGTCGCCATCGGCTCCGCCCACTGCGCCGGGTGCGAGACCTGCAGGAGTTGTGTGCGGTGTGGTGTGTGCATTTTCCTAATTGCCATTTAAACCCTTTGCGAATCGCAACGGACGCCGGATACGAAAGAACCACTAGTATCAAGAGAACCGCAGCCACCAAAATACTACACTACTCCGGGTTCCAGATTACCACAAGTACCAATCGTGCACCACGGATACCAGAGCATCAGACTACCAGACTACCACAACTCTCCATGTGGTGCACATCCAGGAAGGGCTCCTTGCCCATAACTACATTACCATACCTCCGTGTACCAGACTACCAGGCTACCACTGGCTCCATCAGTACCAGACTACCACAAGTTCAAAGCAGGTACCACTCACCATGAGGTGCACATCCAGGAACGGCTCCTTGCCCAGGTTGGCGCGCAGGCTCTCCACCATCGGGTGACCTGCAAATAGAATACGGTAAGCACGGCAGGTCAGTCGGGGATATCGTAGGCTTACATGAGGCACATTCCTACTGATCAATGCCCTACCACCGGGTGACCTGACCGGAGATTGAAAAGTAAGTAGAGATCGTGAATCATGAAGGATTTTTCTTTTTTTCTTTTTTATTTTTGTTTCGACATAAAATTTGATCCAACAAATATGAGTTTTTTTTAAATATAAAGAAGGATCGAGCGATTAACGAAGTTTAGGAAAAATTTGATAGGATCATATATTCGAGAAGCGCGGATGCTCTTGCCCGCTAATTTCCCTCATTCACAATGCAAACAGCCATCAGCGCAGAAATTGTTATCCTATATAGGAGCCGTAGTCGGACGAATCAAGCTATGAAATCGCTTTCTTAGTTTAAGAATGCGTGAAACTCAGGAGTCAACGCACACATTAATAAAACCTAGCTTCTTGATCCTCAGCGCTAAGTATCGACTGGCATAATTCTCGTTTCACGACCACATGTCATTACCAGCAGTGGTACTACGTCAATGCCGTTCGGACCATGTGCTTCCAATGATATTCCAAAAACTAAAGTCTAAACTATGTTTTTCTCTCTCTACAACATTGTCTGTGATTGCTGGTCAATCAGACAACCCTAGACAGTGTACTCGCCAAAGTATCATCCAATTAATGTTTTTAATTAAATTTTACCAAATTTAACGTCGAATTTCCAAAGTAAATCAATGATTAATCAATAATTAACCCACCAAAGGTGAGATTGGACCCTCTATGATGTATTTTGCATGTATTACCTGTTTATCTACGTTTCACGGACTCTCAAAATAGACATAATTAAATAATTAAACTCCTACCAAAGGTGAGATTGGGCTTGAAATGCCCTCTTTCATGTCTACTTTCCCTACATTTCATCAAATTTCGAAAACAAATCAATAAATAATCAATAAATAACCCTACCAAAGGTGAGATTGGGCACGAAGTGGCCGTCCATCACGTCCAGGTGCAGCCAGTCGGCGCCCGCAGCGAGAAGACTGGAAAGGACCATTATGGACTACGATAGGTAAGGGATACGGTAGGTAAGGAATACGGTAGGTAAGGAATACGGTAGGTAAGGAATACGGTAGGTAAGGAATACGGTAGGTAAGGAATACGGTAGGTAAGGAATACGGTAGGTAAGGAATACGGTAGGTAAGGAATACGGTAGGTAAGGAATACGGTAGGTAAGGAATACGGTAGGTAAGGAATACGGTAGGTAAGGAATACGGTAGGTAAGGAATACGGTAGGTAAGGAATACGGTAGGTAAGGAATACGGTAGGTAAGGAATACGGTAGGTAAGGAATACGGTAGGTAAGGAATACGGTAGGTAAGGAATACGGTAGGTAAGGAATACGGTAGGTAAGGAATACGGTAGGTAAGGAATACGGTAGGTAAGGAATACGGTAGGTAAGGAATACGGTAGGTAAGGAATACGGTAGGTAAGGAATACGGTAGGTAAGGAATACGGTAGGTAAGGAATACGGTAGGTAAGGAATACGGTAGGTAAGGAATACGGTAGGTAAGGAATACGGTAGGTAAGGAATACGGTAGGTAAGGAATACGGTAGGTAAGG